>JAOTAX010000003.1:434828-461837 GCA_025629825.1 Erythroxylum guanchezii
AATTGCCTCTAGTTCAGAGACGATCCTATTGAGAACACTTAAATGATCTGAAATTGTAGTACCTTCCCTTATCCGCAATGCATGAAACTGTTCTTTTAGGTAAGACACCCATTGTTTGGTACAATTTCTCGAGCATTTCCCAGAGCTCCTTTGCTGTAGATATTCCATACACATTTGCAAGGACATTCTTAGCCAAACACAATTATATCTCACTTGTTACTCTCAAATCCAGATCCTTCCAATCTTCATCGCTCATACTAGATTTGTCCGTATTAGTCGTTTTGCCAGTATTACTAGTAGTAGTGCTAATATCAGGGATTTGTCTGCCTTTTAATGCCTTGTGTAATCCCGCCTAAATCAAAATGTCCCTGACTTGTACTTGCCACAAGCCAAAGTTGATTCTCTCGTCGAATTTCTCCACCTCAAATCTAAGAGGATTCGAAGCCCTATTTCCTAACATTTTTCCTGTGCTCTTCTACCTTGACGAATTTTACCATAAAAATGAATAGTATACCAGGTAAGTTCTCAGGAAAAAGAGGTGGGTCATAAAGGACACACTTAAATATCGTCTTTCCTTAGCTAGAACCTTCCTAGACATGCACTTCCACACTACCACACCAAAGCTCTACCGCACCAAATGAAACTTTCTCAAAAAAATCTTTTCTGATATGAAAGATCAGTCAAAACTGTGACTACAGAGCATATTTAGAATTTTTAAGAAAAAATACATCTCGGCTTTGATACCAATTGTTGGAAATTTAGACCTCTCAAACCCACACCTAAGGATATTTTATAGATAAAAATATCAAAAATAGTGAAATAATAACAATATAAGAGAATTTACGTGGAAACTCCCAAACCGAAGAAAAACCACGGGCACCGAGAAGAAAATCCACTATGTGAAAAAATCCTTACAATCACACAATTTTTCCTCTCACCCAATCCTCGATACACCAACACATCCATAAAGAAATACCCAAAACAAACTCTCCAACTCTCACCTCAAAAAAAGAATTTAATTAGAGTCAAATTTGTCATACAAATCTTTGACTTTGTATTGGTACATTAACCAAGAAAATAGTAACCTCCTTTTATATACAAGAGCCTTGCTTAAATTGTTTTCTTCAACCAATATGGGACAAACAAACGAGCAAAAACTCAACAATTGGTATCAAAGCCAGGTTTTCACTGCACCTCTGATAGAAATTGTTGAGTTTTGGCTCCTTTTTTTATCCTATATTAGTTGGGAAAAACAATTAAGGCAAGTCTCTTGCCTATAGAAGGAGATTGCTACCTCCTTAGTTAATGTACTAATACAAAACCAAAGATTTATATAATAAATTTAACTCCCAACACACCTACAAAGAAATACCCAAAATAAAATCTTCAACTCTCACCTCGAAAAAGGAATTTAATTAGAGTCAAATTTGTCATACAAATCTTTGACTTTGTAATTAGTACATTAACCAAAAAGGTAGTAACCTCCTTCTATAAACAAAAGCCTTGCCTCAATTATTTTCCTCAATCAATACGGGACAAACAAAGGAGTCATAACTCAACAATATCCTCGTCGGCTTCTTCTTCTCCAACTTCAACATCTCCATAACACAACCTCAAATGGCTGTAGAGAATTCATTAGCTGATGTTCTGTTCAAGGTGGCCATGTTTGTGTTGGTTCAAGCTTTGGTTTATCTCATTCTTCCCAACTCATCAAACACCTTCTTATGAAATCTTTGGGCTTCAAACAAGCTCGTTCCATCAGCATTAGCTGGATTCTGGCTGCCCTTTCTGACATTCCTGCCGGCGAGCCTTCACCGTCACCGTCGATAAGGAGCTCAACCTCAAGGTCATCATCGATCCAGGATTGTCCTGTATTTGATGATTAGAGAAGTCCTGAAGGATCGGTCTCCTTAGCTTTTTTCTATCCTGCGAATCACAAATTTTTCTTCTTTCTTTTCTATTTCTGTTTCTGAACTGAACTCAAAATATATTTATTCTTTTTTTCCAAATCGTTTGTACATCATGAATTGTAATAATATCACTACCGTAATCGATTTCAGAAATTGACTACACTTAATCTTCCTTGGAGACTCTTTTAGCTATAATCTTTTTCAACTGCAGCTACATAAGTTTCTTACAGGGACAGGACCATCGTCCTTGACCATCCATGGATGCTCAGCTACACTATTTAAGCTTATTCTTTGCAATGGATCTGCGTGAAAAATGGAGTTGTAAGCTTCACAGAGTTAACAACCATCAAGAAGCTAATGATTAGCATACAAAGAGAATGTGATCAGATGATGTTTTCCATATTATGATGCTTTCCATATCTGGAAAACTTGAAGCAATAAACAGAAAACAACAACAGATTTAGCAGTAACATGAGTTGTTTCAGTGAATTTATCTTTCTGGTGTTCTCGTTAAGTTTGGATTGCAAGAATTCAAAGAACAACAATAATGTCTTCTAATTCAGATATTCTTAATACCATTTTACTATTCATATATCAATTATCTAAAGCACATAAAAAACTATTGAATGATCTTACAATTCGCTTTCGATAATATATAATATCTATGTAGAATGGTATGTGTATGAATGCAGCACCTTTACAGAGAAGGCTTTGGATCAGGTCTTTTAGTTCTGGGTCTAAATCTTCCGGGAGTTCTAAAGGACTGTGAACAATCTGTAACAGAAAAAGTTTTGACAGATTTTTAAGCATAAAGAGGTAAGAACATAGAAGAAGAGGATTTGACAGCAAACTTAAAAGCTGAATCAACTTCACCTTATCATAAGTTTCAGGTAAACTGTCTCCAAGGAAAGGGCAGGAGCCTACTAACATGAAGTACAATGTAACACCTGCAGCCCACGTATCAGCAGCTTTTCCGCTGTAAGCTGTACCTGATGCAATACGACGAAATTTCGTTATGGGGTTATAGGATCAACATATTTGCATTATTGAAAAAACATTTATGATTTTTATAATTAAGCAGTTAGTAATCTGTTACTCGTTATGAGTGTCCGCATCTATCAAAATAATAGATGATTGTAGTGTTAATGTTAGTTGAACTAGATATGTTAATTTTGGTTTTCCAGTTTTGATTCTAAATGGTTATTCAGGACACGATGACTAAGAAATTTTTCATGTAAGCTTTAAATTTCTGTACCTGAACAACACTCTGGTGCAGTAAAGGCTGCGGTTCCAGGGCATTTCCAGAGCTCATCCTTGCCATTCTACAGATCAAAGTTGAAGCATTATTGGATAAGATTTGGTGACTTTTGTTCGATTTCTTTTCAATCACTCCATCAGAAATGGAGAATCAATTGTTTGATAATCTCAATCATGAAGTTCTTTTCCAGTGATTTTGAGCCACTGTTCAGTCAGGCATTACCTCAAACGCATGGCTGACACTGAAATCACCAATCTTCACCCTTCCACTAGTAGTGAGCAGAAGATTTTCTGGCTTAATATCTCCATGCACAACGTTCTGTTACAGAGAAAAAGGCATCGACCCTTGTTAAGAAATTGGAATCACGTTAACATTAAGATTAAAGAAAGTTGTCTGCAAGTGATTGATTCAGTCAACTTCTGATAATGATTTATAGTTCAAAGAAAACATGTCGCATTTGTTCCAGGTTTGAGTACTCTTTGAACTGCAAAGGAAAATTGGCCTATACCATAGAAAAGCTCAGATTTTCATTTTCTGTTAAGATTTTTCTCGATTAGGGAATCTGGGAAGTGATCGAGTAAGAAATCTGTGAACTTACATGATTGTGCAGATAAACAAGACCAGCAACTACATCTCTGAAGTATCTTCTTGCAGTTGTGTCATCAATCCTTGGTTTAGTTTCAAAGATGCTGCTTATAGGACTGCCTCCCACATACTCAAGAACTGTATAAAAAAAATGTCAGAAAGAAAGAATCGAGCAAAAGTATAAATGTAATGATGCAAATGGAAAGCTGCCTCATACCCATGTAGAGATAGTCTGATCTTTGATCATCAATCACCTCAATAAGGTTAACAACATTCTGGTGTTCCAGTGTTTTCAGTATTGAAACCTGTCAGGTTGAAAGTTTCCAAGCTAAGATTCAAATTTAGAAAGCTTGTTTGTTGTGTTCTTAATGCATCAAATTCAGATAGCTTGTACCTCTCTGAGAACATTAGTCATAGCAGATTCAGTGCTTGATATGCGCAACTTGGATAAACGAGACTTACAGACAGCCTGCAGTGACAAAAGAATGCTTTTTATGTCAGAAAGGGGGGCAGCATTACTACAAACTGCATCTGCATTTTCTACCAGGGCATGTTCAAGTTAAAGGGAACATCGATCGGATTAGCCGTATCGAACCTGAGAAGATGCAAGATGGATACCAAATGATCTTGATAATCACTAAGATCAATCCATCAAAGCACTGCAGCTCAGGACAAAGTTATGGAATCTGGGTTGTATCAATGAGTAAGCTCAATAACCATTTACCTTAATTGCGTAAGGGGTTCCACTGCTGATGTTCCGATACAATGCCTGCACAGAACTTGTTACTGAGACTAGTTGCATCATCATGTTATGATACAAGAGCTTTAAAGAGTACTTGAAATGCTGCTTACCACTTTGCCATAACTTCCTCTACTGATCTTCCTTTCCTTCACATATTCATTTATCATCTTTCTTCCAGATGAATGCTGCAATAAACAGGCTAATGTCAGCAAACTTTAGTGACCATCTGATAAGCCATGAACGAGCACTGCAGCAAATATTTTCGAACTGTTGGAATTTTGTTAACACTAAGAGATCAGTGAAAATGAGGCTAGAAACTGTTCGATTTCAGAGATCTATCTTTACCATGCT
Source organism: Erythroxylum guanchezii (assembly GCA_025629825.1). Taxonomy (NCBI): domain Eukaryota; kingdom Viridiplantae; phylum Streptophyta; class Magnoliopsida; order Malpighiales; family Erythroxylaceae; genus Erythroxylum; species Erythroxylum guanchezii. The sequence goes on from JAOTAX010000003.1 coordinate 439,675, forward strand.
AATCCTGGCAGATGAGGTTTCTTCGACAGGTATCTTCTTGCAAGTTAGAGTCTTTTTGGGTGTATAAGGAATTCGTTTTTCTCCATGTTGTTCTTCAGCAGACCAAGTTCTGTAGGATAATTTCCTGTAGAAAAGATTCTCTGAATCTTCAACTTCTTCTTCTTCTTCTTCTTCGTAGTTAATGTCGATACAGGATTGAGAGAACATATTGGCTGAGGTTATTGGTAAAAGAAGCTTGTTTGGACTCTGAGAATTACAGCAATCTGAATTCTCAGAAAACATGGAGCATACCAAACTAGACATTACAAGGAGCAAAACCCTTTACAGATAACTAGTCTCTCTTTCAATCTCTGCCACAGGAATTAAAGTTCTTATCATCTATTGCGGAGAGGAACAAGGCAAGAAAGTGAACCAGACCAAGAAAAAATGCTCCCCTTACCTCCATGCAATGTCTCTTTTCTACAAACTGACAGAGTAAGCAAGTCACTTAAAATCTGATAAACGTGGACTCCTTTGGTAGGGACAATATTCCGAAATGCACTCCTCTCTTTAAAACTTTCAGAAACCAGAAACTCCAAACAAGTACTCTTCTTAAGATTAAACAAAAACTTATCTACTTAAGTCTAGAATTGACAGGTCCTAGAAGCTACAAAGGAGCGAATCATGTATGTTCCAACTACTATGCAATGTCTGCTAGCCTTTAACCTTATAGTCATACCCACCATAGATCTTCAGTAAGATTCTTCCATTCTCAATTTAAAGTTCTGAACTTTGGGTTAGAAACTCCAGGAATTTACATGAAGCAGTAAATTCCAGAAAAGAAAAAGAAAGCAACTAAAGTACAAGAAACAATACGGTTGGTCTTAGCTTTGAATGGTAGTTCCTGCAATGGGTACCGACTCAAGGAAGAAGCAGACAAAACTAGTTTAATGTAAAACCGTGTCATTCTTCAGACCATTACGATTTGTTTAGAACATCCTAATTGTATGTGTCAGGATCATAATATCATAGCTCTTCTTGTGTTACGAGTGGTGATCAGATTGGCACAGTTCAACAACAGCAGAACTTATAGTAGTTTGGACGCAATTGAAGAGCTGTGGACACGTGCACTTTGACGCTCCCTACGCTTCGACATGAATGGTTTTGATTGGCCCACTTTGAGAAGTGCAGAGACCATGCATGTGAAAAACATATACATGAAAGGCATTAGGTACGAGTTGGCCAATATGATTGGGACAGGAGCAGATCAGTAGAAGTTGGGATTTGAGTAAATTTAGGACTAAGCAGTTCAATCCTTAATTAATAAAATAGTTGTTTAAGATAGATCAACCTCTTTACAATTATAAGGTACAAAAAGATGGCAAAGGATGACAATAGGTGGGTCTAATTAAAAATTTTATAATAGTTGGCATGTTGAATTTAAAATAAATAAATTATTAAAAATTCTAAATTTTATTTAATTTTATAATATTAGCTCGATACTTTTTATAAAAAGTTCGCACTTTGAATTTTGTGTAAAATTAATTAGATGTTAAGTTTTTGTTAATTTGGATGATATGAAAATCATATCATATGCCACAACTAATTTCACATATGACATAATTACAGTATATAGCAGTCATGTAACAAAAATATTAATTTGATATGGCTAACTGATTTTGTTACAAATAGCAAATTAAAACATTTTAACGCTACTTTTCAAAATTTAGAGTAATATTATAAAATTGAGTAAATTTTATTTTTTTTATAATTAACCATATCAAAAAATGTAACAATGTTTATTAGATGGGGTTTTAAGTTTTTTAAGTCAAATATGTCATGAAACTATATAATTTAAAGTCGGTTGTGCTTCAATTAAGATATTATTGTACTTTAAACTTTTCGATAAGTAAAGACAATCACTTTCAGTCATATTTTATATTTGAAATTTTATTTCATTTTTAGCTGATTTGTGATGATCTAAAATCTTTTAAACTTTCAACATCATGTCTTATTGGTTTAATTTTCAATCTAACTCTTAAAACTTTGATAAAAAACATAGACAAATACAAATAATGATGGATTAATTGAAGATTCGAGTCCGATCAAATAGAACTTTTGCTATTATCTTCGGATCAAATCGGATTAAACTTGTATCTTTTTATCATCCCTTATATTCAATATTTCTCTTTTAAAACATATTCCTGATTACTACTACCAACTTGGTAATGCTTGGAAGAAAAGAATACAAATTTGATTAGCTGCAAGTCATTGTAGATATCTTCGAATTCAATGTCATTTTTCAAAGTAACGATAGCTAAGTTCATGCACACAAAGCAGTGAAGTCGTAGTCAACTAGGTCACGATTTGGTTCGATCATCTTTCATCGTACTCTTTTTATCTGTTTTGATCGAGATTTGGTTGACTTTTCATACATCGAACTCTCTTTTTCTTTGCCTCTTCATCTATAAGATGTTTGTGTACACGTTTAAGTTACTGAAAATTGACACATGCTTTAGAACAAGTTGGATACAAATTGTTCTAAAATGAATGCAACTTATGTGCGGATTAGGAATGATACTTAGAAATAGATTAGGAGTAGTCCCCGCTAAGTTAAGCTTAAGTCCGATCTAAACACTTGCGATCGGCTTGTAGTTCAGTATGGCTTGAGCAGTCGGAAGCTTGATTGGTTTGGTTGAGTTTAGACCAACCATACCATCTTCCTCCTCTGTCTCAGCTGGAGGCATTCTTCGGGACAGCACAGGCAAATGACTTAAAGGCTTTGTACAAAATCTCGGTTGATATTTTTTGGTGTTTACCAAACTTTGCGGCATCTTTACAGGGCTCATGATCGCGTGAAATCTTGGTCATCGTCGCATCGAATTGGAGGTAGACTCGATGGCGGCGATACATCTCATTTCTTCCTCAGAACGACGGACTATAGTCTCCAACCCCCTAGTTCACGGCATCAACGAACTGCTTTCCCGCAATTGGACGGTCATACTTCGACATATTTTTCGAGAAAGTAACCGATGTACCGATTGGTTAGCCAAGGATGCGGAGCATTTTGATTTCGGAACTTTTGTTCTTGATACTACACCCATGGGATGTCACATTCTCCTTTTGGAGGATATTTCAAGACTCTGCTTTGGTCGGCCCAACATGTAATTTGTATATTTTTTCCTCTTATACAAAAAAAAAAGAAATGATGTCATTTTTATTAAAAAAATTTGTTTGTAGATTAAGGGTGACAATTGGTCAACTTGAACTTGGGCATAGATTAAGGGTGGTAATGGGCCGAGCTAAGCTAAAGCCCACCTAAACTCAAACCCAATAAAAAATGTTGTGTTTGGGCCTAAAATCTAACTTGACTTAAGCGGTCCGAAGTTCGATTGAGTCGATTAATTATATTTTTAATTAAAAATTTAAAAACGGTGTTATTTTTATTGAAAATTTGTGAGTTTCAAACTAGGCCGAGTTAGACAGTTTGAAAAATAACCCGACCTACAATAAATAGTCTTCATATTCCTAAGATAAAATAGTATTACAATTAATTTCGACATAAAAAGTCGATTTTTAAAATAAAAGAAGTTAAAAATATATTGTTCACTTGATAAAAGAATCATCCTTGTTTATATAAGATCAGTGATAATTAGGGATCTAATTAAAATTCACGTTAATCTAAATTTCAAATATGCATAATAAGTGTTTTTGTAATAAATATGCGGTAAAAGCATTAAAAAAAAAGATGATATAAGACTATGTTTGGTTAGGTAGTTATTAATGAAATAAAATAAAATGTAATATTATTCTATCGTTTATGACGAGGGTTTATAATGAAATGAAATAGAATATGATAAAAGGGAAGAGTTTCACATTGCATCCTATTTCATCATAAACAGTAAAAACAAGTTACTTCTGATTCGAGAGGTTTAAGATATAATGTAAAATAATAAATAACATTTCACTATATTACGTTATGAACCCTTCCTTCCCTCCCTCCCTCCCTCCCAAATAACAATTTTCTAATATTACATCAATTTACGTTCCATTTCATCATAAACTATTCATTTTCATTTTATTACATTAAAAACCTTACGTCCAATTAAACATAGCTTAAATAGGAATCACAACAGATCGAGTTGAGTTAAGCCTTGGTCAGACTCGAGTGGATTTTAGATTATCCTAAAATACTATTGTTTTTATTTAATTTCTTTAAATGATGTAATTTAATTTTGAAAATTTAAAACTTCCTTATTAAATTATTATTATTTTAAAAATTTATAAGAAAAATATAATTTCAATAAAAATTTAGACAGTTTATATTAAAAGTTGAATCATTTAAACTTTAGACCGACTCAAAATACAATCCTAATTTATAGACTTTGAGTCGAATGTATTGAACTAAAATTCGCAGACCTAAATAAAAAAGGCATGATATGGGCTTACTTTGAGCAAAGATGGGATCTAAGGCCCAACACAAAACTATTTTTGATGCTCCAATGACAACTACCACAAGCCCAATTGGGTATGTTGCATTTTATAGACAAATTTTCAACTAATACTCATTATTTTAAAGTAATGCTAAAATTAGGAATGATTGATTGAAATTAGGTTGAATTGGATCGATCGATTAAGCTAATTTAATCAAGACTTTACACTAAATTTAGAATTATGAAGGATCGGTTCAATTTAGCTTAAATTGTTCGAACTGGTTTAGACTAATTCAAGTAAAACAACCTTATTTGATTAAGGAGTTAAAAATAAATTATGCTAAATCAAAATTGTTTTAATGAAATCGAATCGGATAGAATTCAATTTATTCAACCTAAAAAGATTCGATTGGGCCAGTTTTGATACAAACCAATGGGGTTAGTAAAGATTAGCATTATCAGTAACTTTTGATCAACGAGCAACAGGACAGAGGGGATGTAGCTCAGATGGTAGAGCGCTCGCTTAGCATGCGAGAGGTACGGGGATCGATACCCCGCATCTCCATACATTGACTTTTTGGCTACGTCTGTTTCATGCGTATCATTACAGTTTATACCAATGGGATTATGCCACGTGAATGTGAGGAGATAACTGCTGTCACTCTATCACTTTCTCCTTCCCTCGCCCGGGTCTGCCACCTCATTTTGAGATAAGAAAAGCAAGAGCACACATTTCCATGCGAGAGGTACCGGGATCGATACCCCGCATCTGCATACGTTGACTTTTTTTGTTTTCGTCCGTTTCATGCATATCATTATAGTTTATACCAATGGGATTATGCCACGTGAATGTGAGGAGATAACTGCTGTCACTCTATCACTTTCTCCTTCCCTCCCCCGGTTTGCCACCTGACTTTGAGATAAGAAAAGCAGAGCACACATTTTCATGTACGTCAATTTCACTTTGTCTTTTTTTTTTTTTTAATTAATTCTCTTCAAAGTTTCCATTTTTATATTACTTTCCATAAATTTATCTGTTTCTCCTCTTGGGTTGGCTTCAAAGTTGAAAACTTTTGAGGACTTTCACGATCCTTCATTTGAAAAGGGCCAACAAGACTCTGAGGAAGAAAAAGTGGACTGTGAGACAATGAGTTTATCATCACCGAAGACAGTGAGGAAGCTGCAGGTGGTGTCACCAGTACCGGCTGATATAGACATTGCAAACTCTGTTGAGCCACTTCACATCTCTGAGATTGCCAAGGAGCTTAATCTTAGCCCAAACCATTTTGATCTTTATGGCAAATACAAGGCCAAGGTCATTGCTTCTACCCCATTTCCTTTATAGGTCTGCTTCGAGTTTATGAGTAGGTTCAGTCTGGTTATGTTTGCTTACTGAATTATGGTGGTAGAAGAAGCAGATTGGATACTTTTTCTCATTGGATGGTAATTTCCATGAATTTTCTTATCTTCTTGTTGGAGGCTTCTGTGTTTTGATTATAATAAGTCTTTGTCTCTTTTATGCTCAATTTGGTTATGAGATCGTATTTGAAGAGAATCATCTCTCACTCCGAGCTGTTTTGGGTTTTTGTATATCTTTTGGTTTATAGAGAAAGAACGGGATATAAGTCACATTTTACATGTGGGGTTTTTGTTTTAGTTGGATTACATACTGAGTGTTTATGTTGTGTGTTCTTGCCTATTCAGGTTTTATTGTCAGTGCTTGATGAGCTCGAAGGATCATCTGATGGATACTATGTAGTCGTTGGAGGGATTACCCCAACACCACTTGGAGAGGGCAAGTCAACCACTACTGTTGGCCTCTGTCAAGCTTTGGGTGCATTTCTTGATAAGAAGGTTAGTGTTTCAAAGTTTTGTGTTTGTATTAACATCTGGTTTGTTTATTCTATTCTTTTTGGTTGAGGGTGTTATGTGTTGGCTGTTATTTCTAGGTCTGAATTGGAAAGTTGGATTTTGTTTTACAACACATCCCTTTCTATTTTTTCTTGCTCTTATTGAAAATGACATGTGAGGAAGCATTTGCTTATGCCCATGTCTCTGCCTATTTTCCATTAATACATTACACTTAATGTTCTAGATTGCTCACATGTCCAGACCTTACTTCCTCTTTCTGCTTATGTTTTTAGTATCTATCTATGTATTTTATGTTTCTATTTTCATATATATACATGTGGTCCTTTTGTCGAGTTGTATACTATTCTCATAACTAATTCGGTAAGCTACTGCTACAGTGTTGTATTTCTAAAGTAATCTAACTGTAGTTACAGTGATCTTGGTACCCATTGCTTGAGTTCATAAGACCCTGACTCATTGAATGCTTACACTCTGCTATAATCATGCCGGAATAATCATGATAGGAACTTTTTGTTTTGGATGTTAGGTTGTCACATGCCTTCGTCAACCATCACAAGGACCTACTTTTGGAATAAAAGGGGGTGCAGCCGGTGGTGGTTATAGCCAAGTGATTCCGATGGATGAATTCAATCTTCACCTAACAGGGGACATTCATGCAATAACGGCTGCAAACAATCTCCTAGCAGCTGCTATTGATACCCGAATTTTCCATGAGTCTACCCAATCGGATAAGGCTCTTTTGAACCGTCTGTGTCCGCCCAACAAAGAAGGAAAACGAAGCTTCTGTGACATAATGTTTAGGCGTCTGAAGAAGCTTGGTATCTCCAAAACCAAACCTGAGGACCTTACACCCCAAGAAGTCAAGAAATTTGCAAGACTTGATATCAACCCGGATTCGATTACATGGAGGAGAGTGATGGATGTTAATGACAGGTTTTTAAGAAAGATTACAATCGGCCAAGGTCCTGAAGAAAAAGGTATGGTGAGGGAAACTGGATTTGATATATCTGTAGCTAGTGAGATCATGGCAGTTTTGGCCCTCACTACATCTCTGGCTGATATGAGAGAGAGGCTGGGAAAAATGGTGATTGGGAATAGCAAGGCTGGCGATCCTATAACAGCAGATGATCTTGGTGTTGGAGGTGCTTTAACCGTGCTAATGAAAGATGCCATCAACCCTACTTTGATGCAGACCCTTGAGGGAACTCCTGTTCTTGTTCATGCTGGTCCTTTTGCAAATATTGCTCACGGTAATTCTTCTGTTGTGGCTGATAAGATTGCACTGAAGCTGGTAGGATCTGGTGGATTTGTGGTTACAGAAGCCGGTTTTGGAGCTGATATTGGAACAGAAAAGTTCATGAATATTAAGTGCCGCTACAGTGGATTAAAACCTCACTGTGCTGTTGTTGTTGCAACAATTAGAGCCCTGAAAATGCATGGTGGTGGTCCAGAAGTTGTCGCTGGAAGACCTCTCGACCATGCCTACACAACTGAGAATGTGGCTTTGGTTGAAGCTGGTTGCGTGAATCTGGCCAAGCATATATCAAACACTAAGGCTTATGGTGTAAATGTTGTTGTTGCCATAAACATGTTCTCATCTGACACCGAAGCAGAACTTAATACTGTTAGAACTGCAGCACTAGCTGCCGGGGCATTTGATGCTGTTATATGCACACACCATGCCCATGGTGGGAGAGGAGCGGTATACCGGTTTATTCAGTCTATCAATTTTGCTATAATATATATGATGTGACAACCTCAGGAGTTTCTAAATTTACTTTTTTGTCAGTTAATTCATTAGTATCATTCTTTATTCCCTTTCATCCTTGAACCAAGGAACAAATTTCGTTGTTTCTAGTTGTTGGATGTTATTAGCTCCTTGTTCGTTCTGGTTAGACAAATTTCGTCAACAAGTTTTCTCATGAACTCCAGGTGGACCTTGGGATTGCTGTTCAGAAAGCTTGTGAGAGTGTGACTCAACCATTTAAGTTTTTGTATCAGTTGGAAATTAGCATTAAAGAGAAAATTGAGGCAATAGCAAGGTCATATGGTGCTAGCGGTGTTGAGTACTCAGAACAGGTAAGCCTTAGCTTACTATTTTTTAAAAATTTTTCTAGTTCACGTTCAAATTTCTAACCTCATTTCATGTCATGTAGTTTCTTCTATTCTCAAGAGCTTTTTATTGCAATTTGTTTCCTTTCTTCAAGTTGCATTATTTTGAAATTGGTTTAAACTATCATAGCAGAACTGTTTCTGGTTTATAGTATCTTACACTCAAAAGTGATGCTCGAAATTTAAAGGTTCTCAGTTTGTCTCAACAATGTCGACATGCCCTTTATCCACGGACTTGCTCTATGTCTTGAACATTGTGATAGATCCATTCTTTGAACTTATCATAATTGAAAATGAGATGAGAGGAAAGCAGATACATGCATTTCTTTTAGGTTCTGGCCATGTTCCAGGAGGTTTCCACCTATAGTTCATTTCGAGAATGCGATAAATAATACCTAAATGTGAAGCTATGGTTAAAAAATGCATGAAGTTGTATCATGACAACTGGTCCTGACGCCATAATTTGTAAAAAATTGTTCAGAACTGCTGATTACACCTTGTCCCTTTTGAATGACTTCCTGTTCTTTTATGTCCAATCAGGCTGAGAAGCAAATTGAGATGTATAGCAAGCAAGGATTCTCTGGTCTGCCAATCTGCATGGCTAAAACTCAGTATTCCTTTTCCCATAATCCGTCTGAGAAGGGTGCCCCAACTGGATTCGTCTTACCGATAAGAGATGTGAGAGCAAGCATAGGAGCTGGTTTCATTTATCCTTTAGTAGGGACAATGAGTACAATGCCTGGGTTACCAACAAGGCCATGCTTTTATGACATCGACCTTGACACCTCGACCGGTAAGGTTATCGGTCTCTCATGAAGTCAGTCGAAAAGGCTTACCGGTTAGCTGCAGATTGGATACTTTCAAATCTGATAGGAACTTGAATGAATAATAGCCAATCTTGAATAAAGGGAAAGCTGTTCTTGTTTCTGTTTTTTAATCATCTGAAGGCTGCTGCTGCTGCTACATTGTGGTTAGGTAATGCCTTCAGATGCAGGATTGGTGATTACCTTATTTAACAATTTTTTCCTCATCAAATTGTATCCAATCACTTCTTTGCAGTTATTTTGAGTGTCTGGATTTTGTTAGATGGTTTCATATCAAATCTTTTTCTCAATGGCCTAGGTATGCGTATCAACTGTAATGAAACATCAGGGATGAACTAGAACTTGATTTGGGTGTTTTGGGCTGACAATAGGCCGACTTGAATCGGTTCGTTTCTAGCTCAACTCGACCCTCTTACTGTTTCAAATGTTAAAATTTGACTTTTTTTGCTTTTGGTTTAATCATGAGGTGTCTTAGGAGGGTTTTAACCTTTGAGAAGGCCCTTTTAAGCCATTTACACTCAATCTAATTCCCATTCACACCGGGTTAGCCTGTAAGAGGTAAAGTATTAGTTAAACAGATTTCTCTATTCTCAGGTTCGAATTTGAGACCTCTGATTAAGGGATGAGAGTGCTGAATTATTCACGTCAACTATGTTTGGTTAAAATTTAGATTTTTAGTACAATTGACTAAAACGATGGCTTTTTTATTTTTTATTTTAAATTTATAAATAAACAATTTTATAGCAAGATATTGAATGCAATGTTGCAAAACAGTCAGAGGGTTGGACGTTATTATTGCATGCATGGCTAAGTTATCGTACTAAATTCATGGCGTCACCGTTAAATCTTCTTCAACGGTAGTTAAATACATTGCCATCAACAACATCACATAAAGTTTCGTACAAGAAAGGTCTTCAACATTCTCCGTCTCATGTCTCTTGGTTTCTCAGCTCTTCATCGATGGAAGATTTACCATTATTATCACCATCGTTTCATTCACCTAAAGACTATCTGCCCATAAGAGCTGTTGAAACATCCAAGCCCATATCCTCCATTTTCACAACAAGAAGAAGCTTGATCTTCGCCTTTGTTTTCACATTTGTGTTTGTGGTCTGTACTTTTTTCGTGCTTCTAAACCACCCTTCTTCTGGGTATCTATTTCACTCCTCCCCTCATCGCACCAATTTCCTCGGAAGAACCACAAACGTTTCGCATTTCCTTTCGGATTCTTCCTCGCTTTCTCGCCAGCCAAACACCCCTTTCCATGTTTCCGGCGAATCTTCATCCGATGATAAGCATAGTGTTAAAAAAGGGGTGCGTTCTTCCCCTAACCATACGTTACCGCTTCGAGAAAAACATGAACTTGACCGGAAAACGGAAGAATTGGAGAGAACCAATAAGAACCCTTTAAGGAGTGATGGTTTAAAAGAGAATGTAGCAAATGGAGTAGCCAAAGAATCGATGGGAGGCTACAATGGTAAGCACCAAAATTTGAGTAAAAGAGGTCAGAAACCGGTAAGAAAGAAGAAGGGAGTTAAGAGGCCAAGTCCATCAAAGAGAAAGAACCGGAAGATAGATGATCAGAGATGGGTGGAGAAGATGCGTCATTGTAATCTGTTTGACGGGAGGTGGGTGAGAGATCACTCATACCCTCTATTTGCACCTGGTTCGTGCCCTTTCATTGATGAGCCTTTCAACTGCTTTCTTAATGGAAGGCCCGATGATGGGTATCAAAAATATAGATGGCAACCAAGACATTGCAAAATTCCAAGGTGCATATTATGCGTTTGATCTTCTTCCCCTGTCAATTATCTCATAAAAGTCAACAAAAATATTGCTATTCTGGTGTATTTCTTTTGATTTTGGAGTAGATTCTGCCAGAATAAGTAGTTAATTTCTTGTATAAAAATGTTGAGGAACGCCTGTAATCTGCGTAAATTTTGTACTGAATCATACTATGGCTAGAAATGCGATGAAATAGCCAGTGGAAGCTGATGCTTCTTCTCTGCAGCTACTGGATTGTATATGTGAAAGAACCTCACTGTTGGGACTTTACCATCTAATTAGGAACTGTCAAATCCAATATATTAGGTCCTTGAAGGATTTTATTCACCTAAGTTAGTATTTCTGAGCCAGTTGATACATTGGACGGGTTATGTTGAGATAATTTATGTCTGTATTAATATAGATAAAGCTGGCATGTTATCGTTGTTTGTAGTTTTTGTGCTTTGATGTGGATAGGACTATCGTAATTCCATGTTTTTACAGTTGAAGCTTGTGGTTGGAGCATGTAGGAGTTTGTTTACAAGAAAGTACTGATAGCTGTTGTCTGGGGTCTGGGGTCTGTTGTCTGATGTCTGATGTCCGTTGTCTGTGTTGGGATCACTTTTGATGGGTGGCTTTAGATTTTTTAGAAAGGAAGGATATTGAGCAAAGTCTCAGTTTGAAGTGTCATTTCTTTGACTAACCTGGTTCTTTATCTATGCCTGAATAAGCTTTTGAGTTACAGTATACATAAGTTTGGATTCTTAGTTTACCCAGAATTGCAGGTTGAATGCAAGGTTCATGCTAGAGATATTAAGAGGGAAGCGTGTTGTCTTTGTTGGTGATTCTCTTAATAGAAACATGTGGGAATCGCTTGTTTGCATTCTCCGAAGCTCGGTTGAAGATAAGAGCAAAGTTTTTGAAGCCTCAGGCCAAGAAGAATTTAGAACAGAGGGTTCTTACTCTTTTGTGTTTCAAGTATGTTGTCTAATATTCCTTTTCAATCAATATTCTAACATGGTTTTGATCAGTACTAAGCAAAGTTGTAAAGAGAAAATGAAAATGGATTTCACAATCTGGACTTCAAAAACTATAATCAGATCAGCTGTTAAACAATTACTGCTATTAAATAGTCAAGACACTAGTTAAGATCTTTTAATTTTTAATTTCTTTTCCCTTCTTTTATTTTGGTAATCATGTAGATTGCTGATGGTTGAATGGATCACTAGGATTATAACTGTTCAGTGGAATTTTTTCGATCGACATTTCTTGTTCGGGAATGGGAACTGCAAGGAGTAAATGGATCAAAGAAGGAAACACTCCGCATTGATATGGTTGATGAATCATCTAATAAATACAAAAATGCAGATGTTCTAATTTTCAACACAGGTCACTGGTGGACACATGAGAAGACTTCGAGCGGGTAACCTCTACTGTCTACTCTCTCTCGCCGTATCACTGATACCAGGACACTGTATAAGATTATAAATTTAGATGAAAATTTGACAGGAAGGATTACTATCAAGAAGGAAATTACATTCATAGCCAAATGGATGTCAATGAGGCATTTCTGAAGGCCATGAGAACTTGGGGTAGATGGGTGGATGAAAATGCAGACCCTTCTAAGAGACTGGTTGTCTTCAGGGGCTATTCTGTTTCTCACTTCAGGTATGTTCAGCAGAATTACAGATATAAAGCCCTATGATTGAGGATTAGGTAACCTTTTTTGTATATCCATACACAGGGGTGGAGAATGGGATTCTGGTGGGCAATGTCACAATGAAACTGAACCACTGGATACAGAAAACTCATTTGAAATGGATCCACCAATGGTGCAAATTCTGGAGTCAGTCTTGAAGGAGATGAAGACGCCAGTATTTTACCTGAATGTTACAAGAATGACTAACTTCCGGAAGGATGCTCACCCTTCAGTTCATCGGCAGCAGAATTTATCAGAGGAAGAGAAGAGATCAAGATTCCAGGATTGCAGCCATTGGTGCCTTCCTGGTGTTCCTGACACATGGAATGAGATTGTATTTTCTCAACTTCTCCTCAGACATTGGCAGAAGCAACAAAAGCCGAGACATCTACTGCAGAAAAGTGAAGCATAGTTATAGTCAGATGCTTACACCAATTTGAGGGATCCCAGAGTTTGTAACACCTACATGTTACACACACGGAACAGGATAATTGAGTTGAGGAACATGATCAATGTCAAGTACTTGATCATATTCGTCCAAAGGGAATAATTCTGGCACTTTGTCTATTGCATGTATTTAGAGCATGGGAAGACCCTCATTATCTTTCACCGTCACTAACGGAAACAATATGGCCAGATGTATCATATCTTGGGAAAGTAGTAAAGTTTTCATCTCCTCGTCTGTACCAGAAAATCATCTTTGGTGTGCTCCCATAATAAGATCTGCCTAGTGTTGCCACCAAGTTGAATTGCAGTGGCAAATTAGTTTACTTTTTGTTTATTTATTCCACTCGATTGTCTTGCACTTTCTGCTAAGTTTTGTTTCTTGCATTCTAATTGTGGCATAGCAGAAATCATTCTTCAATCACACATGCTAAAACTCTTTTTATGTTGTAGCTCCATATGAAACACTGCTTTCTTTAGAAAATAATTGTGTATTTATTCATGGATTAAAGTTACTGCAGAAGGAATCCTGGCCTGCATTTTCAAAAATCCATTATTCTTTGAAATATCCTCTCAAGATAAGGACTTCTTATTATACACAACATAAGAGCTTATAGTAATTTCATCTGTTAGCTCTTTCAATCAAATTGAGCTAACAAGACCACCACTTGGTCCAGCCAAGTTTCCATTCACTACGCTGCAGTTCGATCTAATCTGTCCAGATGTTCCTGTCAAGACACTGAGATTCCCCATCCTTATCATAGATAACACAAAGCTTTCAAAGAAGAGTGTTTGATTGGCACTGAAGTTCCTGACAAGGGCATTGGTATCAGCAGCTCCGGGAGTTGATAACAACTCTTGATCACTCTGAAGTAGGCCGTCATTAGTCAGAAGATTGGAGAAATAGTTATTATCAAAGGCATTAGGAGTTGTAGGATCAAGATTTGCCAGGACACTTCCATTTCCACCTTGGGGACAGAGTTGTTGGAGTGTTTGCAGGTAAGTTGTGTTCAATGTTGGGTCAGGAACATTAGTACCGTTGAAATTGTATAATCGGCTGATGAACGTTCGACATTGAGCTCTTCCAAACGTATGAGCACCTAAAAAGAATAATGATGCAGGATTAGTGTCAGTAGTTCATTTAGTCTGAGGATTTGAAATTTTTGAGGCCTAGAACTGGGTCATATCATGTCTAGCAAAATAGTTAATACACGGGACTTCAATTTCTACGAGCTTTCCTTAAGACAGGTTACTCAAGTTCATGTTGAAAAAACCTCTCAATTACTGTCTCTTTTTACAGTCTCTGTCTGTGCAAATTAAATTGATAATTACCTGAAAGTGCAACCAGATCAGTGTTGTTGTTTAGACCAACATTAGTGAACTTCGTTCTGAGTATGTCAAGGGTTTCAAAGGGAGCAGGAATTGTAAGATTTGCCAAGGCTCTGCTTGCATTTGTGCTATCTCTTCTTCCTAACAGGTTTGTCCATGAAGGTCCTCCCGACTGTACAAAAGGTTTAAATAAGTTCCTGTAGTTATTTTTTGTACCACTTTACACTCTAATGACAAGACGGTCCAGATATTAGGAATTGACGCATGACCTAAAAATGATTATAAGCTCTTCCAGATAGGACTTGTTTGCGTACCAGAAAAACAGATCTTTCAGCTGCAATGGTTAGTATGTCGGCACACGAGACGACTCCTGGACAAGCACTCTCCAGCGCACTCTTCATTGTGGCAACAACATCGAAACCTCTTGCTGAGTTGTTATTTGCGGCAGCTTCTTTCTCACTCTCTATAGTTGCAGTGTTATCCAGCAAAATTGATGCATCGCAACCCTGTAACAAAAACCAGTAACTTTGAGAATCAGAAAGGATGGAGTCCTTTCCTGACCTTCAATATAGATTTAAGTTAACTTTCATCTAATATTGTTAGCACATGAAAGTTGAAAGGGAAAACTAAGAAAGATATGTCCTTTTTTTACTTTTTGATTGTAGATTGTCTGGTGGCTTTGTGTAGTTTTATGACAGATTATCTGTAAAGATTACCAGCAAGGTCTGTCAAGAACTTAAAGAGGGACCACAGGAGAGGTCATATCAGCTTTTTCTTTTTAAGTCTTCATTACTACAGATGAGGCTACAAGCGCCTTTCAATTGAAGGCACTTGCTTTTCGATGATTTACACACTCAATCTACTTTCTTTCATCACCTAAAGAAAGAAGGAAGAATCTTTGATCAAAACAGATTCTGCAGACAGCTGGGATGGTGAAGGAATTGCACCCAGTATCTGCTGTTTCGACTTACAGACACAAGCAGTTCCTGTTCTGAGCTAGAACAACTGCTTTTCCTTGAACTAGTCTACTCTATAGATCCAAGACCAAGGAAAAAGAAGTTAGCAGCGGAAGAAAAAAATTGAGTAGAGACAAAATAAGGAGTGCTGTTTTACGTTACATTAACAAAACAGTCATGGAAGTGAAGCCTGATGAGACTGGCACCAATCCTGGGATCAGATTGCAGTGCTTGCACAAGGACTCCTTGAATAATACTAGTAACATTTGGACATGTTTGATTATAAAATGTTGGACTTAGCTGACCCCAGGCTAGTGATCCTCCCAGCAAAAACACCGCACAAAGCAAAGCTAACCTCGCATGCATTTTCCCTGTAAGAATTTTTCTTTCGCCAGAGCTTGTAACATCTTGAAACTTGAAAGGGTGATCCAAACATCCATTTAAAGAGGAAAGATGGACGGCAGGAAGTTAAACCACGTTTCTGTTGACTTTTCAAATCATGTACCGGTCTGACAATAACAGGTAATGAATTATAATGACCGGTAGCATAGTTAAGGTGACTTGTGACTCATTGTTTGTCGGCAAATAAATTTCCTTGGATCATCTCACATAATTATTCTTTTCAGATTAAGTTCGTGTAAAAATCATCTTTCATTACCCTGTAGTACTATTCAGTATGCATTTGGATCAGTTCTTTCTTGGTTTGGTGGATATCACTTTCAAAGATTTTGTCTTTGGTGTTGTTTGACAGAGCTTTCTTACCTGCTAAAACTATTTCAATGATTCCCTTGCTTATATTCGATTTGTTTTTTGCAGTCTAATTTTGGCATAAAACAAATCATTCTTCAATCACGCATGCTAAAAGTCTCTTTATGTTATATTTTTGTAGCTCCATATGAAACACTGCTTGCTTTAGAAAATATTTGTGTGTATATTTATTCATGGGTTAAAGTTACTGAAGAAGGAATCCTGCACTGCATCTTCAAAAATCCATTATTCTTTGAAATATCCTCTAAAGATAAGGACATCTTATTACACACAACATAAAGAGCCTAGAGTAACTTCATCTGTTAGCTCTTTCAATCAAATTGAGCTAACAAGACCACCACTTGGTCCTGCCAAGTCGACATTGACTATGCTGCAGTTCAATCTAATCTCTCCAGATGTTCCTGTCAAGACACTGAGATTCCCCATCCTTATCATAGATTCCACAAAGCTTTCAAAGAATGCTGTTTGATTGGCACTGAAGTTGCCGACAAGGGCAATTGTATCATCAGCTCCGGGAGTTGAGAACAACTCTTGATCACTCTGAAGTAGGCCGTCATTAGTCAGAAGATTGGAGAAATAGTTATTATCAAAGCCATCAGGAGTTGTAGGATCAAGATTTGCCAGGACACTTCCATTCCCACCTTGGGGGCAGAGTTGTTGGAGTGTTAGCAGGTAAGTTGTGTTCAATGTTGGGTCAGGAAGATTAGTATCGTTGAAATCGTATAATCGGTTGATGAAAGTTCGACATTGAGCTCTCCCAAACGTATGAGCACCTAAAAAGAGTAATGATGCAGGATTAATGTCATTAGTTCATTTCATCTGAGGATTTGAAACTTTTGAGGCATAGAACTGGGTTATATCATGTGTAGCAAAATAGTTAATCATTCCAGTCTGAGCTAAGAACCTCTGAAGTTCACGTTGAAAAACCTCTCAATTACAATTTCTTTTTGCAGTCTCTTTGAAAATTAAAATGATAATTACCTGAAAGTGCAACGAGATCAGTATTGTTGTTTAGACCAACATCGGTGAACTTCCTTCTAAGTATGTCAAGAGTTTCAAAAGGAGCTGGAAGTGTAAGATTTGCCAAGGCTCTGCTTGCTGTTGTGCTGTCTCTTCTTCCCAACAGGTTTGTCCATGAAGGTCCTCCCGACTACATCAAAGTTTTAAATAAGTTCTCTGGTACCACTTTACCCTCTACTAAATCGGTACTCATTACCCAGATGCCATATAGACTAACTTGACAGTCCAGACAGTAGGAATTGATGCATGACCCAGAAATGATTATAAGCTCTCCAAATAGGACTTGTTAACATACCAGATAAACGGATCGTTCAGATGCAATGGTTAGTATGTCAGCACACGAGACTTCTCCTGGACAAGCACTCTCCAGCGCACTCTTCATTGTTTCAACAACATCGAAACCTCTCGCTGAGTTGTTATTTCCAACAGCTTCTTTCTCACTCTCTATGGTTGCAGAGTTGTCCAGCAAAATTGATCCATCACAACCCTGAAACAAAAACCAGTAACTCTGAGAATCAGAAAGGATGGAATCCTTTCCTGACGTTCAATATAGATTTTAGTGAACTTTCATTCATATTGTTAGCACATGAAAGTTTTTTTTTTTTTAAAGTAGGACATGAAAGTTGAAAGGGAAAACTAAGAACGATGTGTCCTTTTTCACATTTTGATCGTAGCTTGTCTGGTGGATTTATGTACTTTTAGGACATTATCTGTAAAGATTACCAGCAAGGTCTGTAAAGAACTTAGAGGGACCATGGAAGATGATATCGGCTTTTTCTTTTTAAGTCTTTGTTACCTACAGATGAGGCGCAAGCGCCTTTCGATGGAAGGCACTTGCTTTTCGATGATTTACAAACTCAATCTACCTTCTTTCATCACCCTAACGAAAAAAGGACGAATCTTTGATCAAAACAGATTCTGCAGACAGCTGGGAAGGTAAACGAATTGCACCCAGTATCTGCTGTTTCGACATACAGACACAAGTAGTTACTGTTCTGAGCTAGAACAACTGCCTTTCCCTGAACTAGTCTACTCTATATATCCAAGACCAAGGAAAAAGACGTTTGCAGTGGAAGAAAATAATTGAATAGAAACAAAATGAAGAGTGCTATTTTCAGTTACATTAACAAAACAGTCATGAAAGTGAAGCCTGATGAGGCTGGCACCAATCCTGGGATCAGATTGCAATGCCTGAACAAGGACTCCTTGAATAATACTCGTGACATCTGGACATGTTTCATCATAAAATGTTGGACTTAGCTGACCCCAGGTTAGTGATCCTCCCAGCAAAAACACTGCACAAAGCAAAGCTAACATCACATGCATTTTCCCCATAAGAAGTTTCTTTCTCCAGAGTTTGTAACATGCTGAAAGGGAAGGGTGATCCAAATATCCATTTTAAGAGGAAAGATGGACGGTAGGAAATTAAACCACGTTTCCCTTGTCTTTTCAATTCACGGACCAGTCTGACAATAACAGGTAATGAATGATTATGGCCTGTAGCTTATTAACGTGAGGTGTACCCCATTGTTCGTCGGCAAATAAAATTTCATCGATCTCCCTTAATAAATTCCTTCTAGATAAAGTTCACATGTATTCCTTTTAGATAATGTTCACATTTATTCCTTTTTAGATAAAGTTCACATTGTAAAAATCATCTTTCATTACACTGTAGTACATTTCGATCAGTTCTTTCTTGGTTTAGTGGACCTCAATTTCAAAGATTTCGACTTTGATTTTATTTGACAGAACTTTCTTAATCTGCCAAACTATTTTAATGATTCTCTTCTTGATTAGATTCGATTTGTGTTCTTACCATTCTCCAATTCATGTTTGATGTCATCTTTGTAATGAATACTTTTAACTTGTTTTATGTCTTTGGGTGGAAACTAAAAACAGGTAAGGTGGCTGCTGCTGCATAATTTGGACAAAAGTTGTACGGCTGCTCTTTCGTCCACTCGATGATTGTTCATGCATAAAGAGGTCAACTTTCCAAAAGATAGTGCACAGCTCGTGCGTCTTCTTCGAATCTTCTAAGCTTTTTCAATGTCTTCTATTCACCATGTCCTGTCAGGAAATTTCCTCAGTTCATGCACCCGTATGTTTCATTTTCAACACCAATTCAACGAGCGGCCGATAAATCACATCTCAACAGGAGTTTTCACCAGAACTGGTTTTCTGCAGTTGGTTTGGAAGATAGGTCCAGAACAAGAGCTTAAGACTGGAATCTTAGACCAGGCCAACTAATTATTTTCGTAAGCCATTGGCCTGAATACTATTAAAACTGAGAGATTGTACTTCCCTTTCTAACCAAGGGTTCTTCAAAGTGAGTTAGCACATTAATTCTACTTACAACAACTCGTCGGATAAAAGTAAATGTTTGCTCTGCTAGTACGTAGAGGGAACCTTATTATGTACTCCAGGGTCTCGTGAAAGGATCAAAAACGAAGGTAATGCAAAATACTTGGATTTCGGTTCCATCTCTACTTCCGATGCCGATTCCGAGCTCCAAACGACTCCGAATCTCTCGGGACCTTTAGTGGAAAGTGCTCACCGACTCACGGGCAAGGCCTTTCTACAGTTTTCTCAAGTTCCAAGCTTCCTTAACAGGTCAGGAACCTTATGCTCGTGAACAGCTTCTTGAGCACCTACAAGAGACCTTACCTTTATGTAGCTTCCAGATTGGACTTCTCCATCACAAGGCCGATATGGACCCGGTCCACACTAATTGGGACCTATTTTTTACCCGAACTTTGACCCATTAATCTAGATCATTTATTGGGCTACTGTAATATCTTTATCTGGATCAAACGGCGTCACTTAACCGATAATTTATTTAAAAACCAAAATTGCAATTAATGTTAGTCCATCTTTATGAGACATTGACAAAATTGCCCCTAAGGACAAAAAAATGTCTTACAATCTCCCCTTTAGACAAGCATTAATTGCAGTAGACTTTAGTTTTAAAAATAACTTTAAAAATTGGTTAAGTCACGCTACTATATAATCGGTTAAGTTTTGGAAACAAAACATTTGATCCAAAGATACGAAAGTCCATCATTCTATCCCGCAAGGCTTTCAGTACCGAAAAGTATCAAATACATGTGTCCTATGTGACACAGATCCAATACAATCACAAATACCTAATACCCCACTAACATGAATGGGAAAATGGAGTGTGGCAAACTTCGATGATACCTTTATGATCTAAATTGTATCATTTTCGTTTGTAGGTTTTTCAATTTCTCCAGCTTTATGCTAAACCGCATGTGCTAAACTGCATTAGAGAAATTCTGTTTTCTCTCACCAAATGCTAAACAGCATTAGAGAAAACATTTATGTTCTCCAACTGAATGCTAAACTGCATTAGAGAACCCTTTATGGGATTTAAAACTTGTATCCCCTATGTCATGTCAAATTTTATAACTAGCTACGTTAAACTGCATGCGTCTAAATGACATAGGCATAAGGTTAATCTGTATATATGCCCAATGACCTTCAAATGCTTAAGATTGACACAAATCTTAAGACTTTCATACGTATTATGACAATGTATGATAACACTTTATACTGAGGCTAAATGATAATCATCTTTTTCAGTAACCATCATATTATCATAATACTTGAAAAATGTACAAATGTACATGGAGCAAACGTAACGATCCCCTAACTAGTAGTGTCTAAAGACATCACAACACCCATACTGTATACCTGTGTTACAAACACAAGAGGGTGAAGTCCTTAAGGTAACGGATCGACTCACACGTCCTCACTTCTTAAATGCTCCAATTGTGTCACTTTTTCGTGTCAATACCCTTTATGACCAAATAATTGATCTTTAACTGCTATGACCCTGTGATATTCTTCATTGTCATTAGACAATACTGTAAGAAGGATGTCACAGTAAACCTAAATGGGTCTAGCCTCTGAATGGACCACAAACTACTCAGAAATCAAATTTCTGAGTTAAACCGTCTGCAAAGCAGCCCTTCAGCATGCACCCTACATGCCTAGTTGAGGAAGTTAAACATGTCTTTTGATACACTTCTACAACTATGTACCATCTGCAAATTTGAACTGTAACCTTAAGTGAACTTTCGATTATCCGAACAGATAGTCAACTTTGAATCTGAATTCCCTACGAGGTTTGGTCTGTTGACTTTACTATATGTCAACAAATAATCCTTGATTCCTTCAATTATCTCAATACTCACTAGACTGTATTCCGAAAGTCTATAGCTGGATTAACCAAATATTGACCAAACAGTCAACCAGTAAATGCAATGTTCTATCTAGTACATAACTGAGCATACATCAGCTATCCACCATACTAAAATACAGAACATTCCTCATAATCTCTCACTTCACTTTATTCTTTGAGTACTGTATCAAAGATTATCTCTCACTATGAGAGATAAGTGTTACGACAGGTTTATTGTCAACTGTATTAAACCTTTGTAACACATACTCAATGTATGCATTCTTTGAGAGATCTGGTGAGTGTTAAGATATGTCCTGGTGAATCTGAATACCTAGGACAGAGGATGCTATACTAAGATCCTTATATTAAGGTTCTTGACCAAAAGTTGCTTGTCCTCATACAACATGATCAAATGACTTGATGTGAGCAATTTACCATCCTCATACAGTAATAGGAAGATAATTTGCTCCCCCTCAACTTCATCGTACAGGCATTCTTCTAACTTTCTCTTCTAAAGAGCCTGAAAAGGCCATAACCTCATCAAAAGTAAGGTATTACGTTCAGGAGATTTGTTGTCATCCATATATTGATCTGCATAACTCCAAACATGTCAGTACTGTCTGGATCTTGGGACCCTATAGATTGTACTTTATAGACCACTTCATAAAAGTCTTTATTCAGGAAAATGGTTATGACAACTTTCTGATGTAAGTCTGTATCATCATAAGCTACAATTGCTTCTATCACTCAAAATGTATCCTA
>JAOTAX010000003.1:461937-474419 GCA_025629825.1 Erythroxylum guanchezii
TTATTTGAGACCTCCTTAAAAGGAAAATCTCAATAAAGTGATTATCGTGCGTCACCGGATATCGAACCGACCTCCTAAGACACGAACACTTCATGTATCTCCCTTATGGCAAGTTCGTTGCATGAAAATTCACTAAAAAATGGCTTCAGAATGTCTCAATTCCGATTTCCAATGAATTATCATGCAATCCCGAACACTAAAAATGAGACACGAGACACGAGACCTCATGCATCTCCCTCATACGTAGTTCGAAGTATGAAAATTCAATCGAAATTGAATTCAGACTACCTTAATTCCTTTTCTTGGAGTTAAACCTTAATTTATTACTAATGTAATAAATTCAGAAAAATAGAAAAGGTTACTTTATAAATTTCCCGAACCCGGAAACTGACCCAAAACATCCCGGGACACCTTATGGGAAATTTGGAATTTTTGGTGAACAGGCGGCGTCTGCGCGACAGGCGCGTGCCCAGCACGCACGGGGGAACTGTGCGGGTGCGCGTTGCACGCTCTGCCACGTGGCGCACGAATTCGCCGCGTGGACTGCCCGGATGGGCGCGTGCGCGGCACGCGTGACACGCGTCGGTCGCTAGCTGAAGCGACGTGGCGTGCGCTGATTGGCACGTGCCGTGCACGCACCATCCAGCCGCACACCCCCGGGTGCACTGTAGCGCTTGTCCACGCGCCTGACGGTCTTCCCCCCTTCCGACGCCGGTGACGTTTTCCAACGTCCCGGAAGCCCGTTTTTTGCTCCGTTCGACCCATTTTTGTAGCTAACCTCATGTATACCACTTTTATGCAATTATATACGTAAAAAAACTAAAAAACGATTAAAAAACAACGGAAAACCAAATGCGATGAAAAATTGAAAAACCTCCGTTTCCGGCAATCCGATCACGCAACTGCTCTGATACCACATGTTAGTACATAGAGGGGACCTTATTACATACCCCAGGGTCTCGTGAAAGGATCAAAAACGAAGGTAATGCGGAATACCTGGATTTCGGTTCCATCTCTGCTTCCGATGCCGATTTTGAGCTTCAAATGACTCCGAATCTCCTGGGACCTTTAGTGGAAAGTACTCACCGACCCATGGGCAAGACCTTTGTACAGTTTCCTCAAGTTCCGAGCTTCCTTAACGAGTCAGGAACCTTATGCTTGTGAACAGCTTCCTGAGCAACTGCAGGAGACCTTACCTTTATATAGCTTCCATATCGGGCTTCCCCATCACAAGGTCGATATGGACTTGGTCCACACTAATTGGGACCCAATTTTCACCCGGACTTCGACCCATTAATCTAGATCATTTATTGGGCCACTATAATATCTTTATTTGGATCAAACGACGTCACTTAACCGATAATTTATTTAAAAACCAAAATTACAATTAATGTTAGTCCATCTTTAGGAGACATTGACAAAATTGCCCCTAAGAACAAAAAAATGTCTTACATGCTCTGCTCCTCTGTTGAACTCTTCTGAACAAATGCAATAGAACATGACTATATATGTTTAAGTCATTAATTTATCGAGTGATTTAGTTAAAGAAAATGATTAACGGACTATTACAAGTCATTAAGTTATCACATTATTAACTTAATTGATGCAGAGTTTTGGCTGAATATACCCAAGGTAAAGGAAGTTGAGTCAAACTAGCATGACCACCATTGTTAATTTGAGGTTGGGTCGTTTCAAAAACATGCGAGGTCAATGTTGGTTGCAGGAACTCTTCATACATTGGAAGCTGAACGTCTCCGGGGAGGCTTGGCAGATAACTTTGTCCTTTGAGCTTGTGCATGTGTTTGTGGTTGGTAACTGGTGTTTGGGGTATTTATAGCTGTCGCCGTGAGATTCCATGATAGCTAACTTGCTAGAAATGTATGCAAATGTCAGTCATAATTAGACAAGCAAAAGTTAGCTAGAACTTAGCTAAGAGATGACTGAAATTATGTATTTATGGCTTGCTGTTCAGAATTTGTGAGAACAAGAAGCCTGGAAATGGTTATGATTCTCATGCGTGACCATATGGTTTCCAAATGAGCTCGTTTGAATGCGTTTCCGAAAAGTATTGAGAGCTACTAACTGGTATAGTAGTAAACGATGACCTATGTAGTATCAAAATCCTTGAGTCAATTGGGATGTTAGGAATTGCAGATCTTTTTATGCTTCTGTCTAGTGAGACAATTCATACATCAACTCGCTTAAATGAATTCAACAGAACCACAACCCAAAGCTGTCCTGCGTCCCAATGCAGCTTGGACATAAAAGAATGGTGAAAGAAGCCCCACTTGGAACAGTGATCTTCCAAGTTAATATATGAATATACAATTGTATTTGAATGAGTTTTTGTATTTATTCCTGAACCAAACAAGAGCAGGACAACACACTAGAAGTACAAATCTAGTGGTTCATGAGTTCATTGGCCACAGAACTTAAATATCAAGCAGAAAACTTTAGAGCAACCCACTTGTGTCAAATGCAACTTAAGAATTTACCACTCTACAGTTCCTCCTAATCTGTCCACTGGATCCTGTCAGGGGACTTACATTTCCCATCTTGATCATGGAATTGGCAAAGCTGTCAAAGAAAATGTTTTGGTTACTGCTAAAGCTCTGAACAAGACCTTTGGTTATTGATAGGGCCTCATCACTCGAAAACAGAATCTGGTCAGAGCTAAGAACGCCCTTATTGTTGAGTAAGTTCTGAAAGTAATGGTTGTCGAATAGATCAGTTGAGCTCCGATCAAGAACCGCGGTCGCGTTTCCGTCACCATTTCGACACAGATTTTGCAGGTCAGACACCACACTTGTTTGCATGGTAGTATCAGGAGCACCGGTTCCCGAGAAGTTGAACAATCGATTGCTGAACGTGGCACATCTTGCTTGTCCAATTGTATGACTACCTACAAATGAAGACTGACGATACTCAATTTTCAAGAAAAATGCATACTTTCTCCCATTCTATTTTGACCCCCCGGCCCCTACCCCCGCCACCTTGTTCCACCTGAAAATATAAGCTTTCTGGTTTTTTCTTTCCTTTTTTATCTAATTGGGTGGTCTTCAAAACCAAGCTGATGATCAACAGAGCATATAGCAGCTTAGCATCAAAGCATAGCAAGAACTTGACAGGTGAGATATAATAGT
Organism: Erythroxylum guanchezii; assembly: GCA_025629825.1. NCBI lineage: Eukaryota > Viridiplantae > Streptophyta > Magnoliopsida > Malpighiales > Erythroxylaceae > Erythroxylum > Erythroxylum guanchezii. The sequence continues at coordinate 465,081 of JAOTAX010000003.1, forward strand.
GTCTTAGGATTATGCTCTTTAACTGTTCTCTCAAACATAGATTTGAAGGACAGTAAAGCAGTTCAGTTCAGGCTACCAAGCAGCAAAATTTGTAGCTTTTCTCCTAAAACAAGCACAAGAGGGCAATCTTTATCCCTAAAGATCAGAACTTTCACCTAATGTAAAGAGTCTACTCGCAAGTTATCTATCCATTACTATTCTCACATGAAGATATGTAAAGGGTCATCATTCTTTCTCCTGGAATATGAGCATATGTACCATTCTTCCATTACCGTACATATGTGAAAGGGTCTGTAAAGCATGAACTGTTGCAACAGAATTGGAGTATTAGAGACGATGGGTTCACCTGACAAGGACACAACGTCAGTGATATTAAGGCCAACAGCAGCAAACTTGGAAGTGATTAAGCTAAGTGAATCAAATGGACCAGGAAGTCCATTGGCTGCTCCTGTCTGGTTAGCCACCAGACCATCTCTTCTTCCAAGCAAGACTTTCCACTTCGGTCCACCACTCTGCAAGAAATTGGAAGAAAACCAAAATTTTTAAAAAAAATCTCAGATAAACGAAGCCAATAATACAACAACCGTGGTCCAGTTTGATTTAAAGGACAATTATAAACTTGTCGCAAAGCCAATAATACAACAACCGTGGTCCAGTTTGATTTAAAGAACAATTATAAACTTGTCGCAAAGCCAATAATACAACAACCTTGGTCCAGTTTGATTTAAAGAATAATTATAAACTTGTCGGATCCAACACCAACAATCAGAGTGGCGCAGCGGAAGCGTGGTGGGCCCATAACCCACAGGTCCCAGGATCGAAACCTGGCTCTGATACAGAGTGGCTTCCCTTCCTCTACTTTTTTTATTTGGGTTGGTCTGTTTGCTTTTAGTGGACTAACCATGGTTTAGTGCATGTGCGGTTGAAGGACAAAATTGTAAAATCGGTCTAAATTTAAAGTAATGTCATTTTCATTGTAGCTCGAAAAAAGTTAAACCCAACCTAAATTTGGATTCAAATCTTAAGAGATTAATCAAAATTAATGAGTTAAATACAATTGAATATGTAAAAATTTACAATGAGCCTACCAGGTTATACGAGAAGAAAAATTATACCATACACAAATCTAAGTGAGGCTTTATTATAAAATCAATTGGCAATAGGTGGAGTAGCCTACAAGGTTTATATGTTATTAGGACTGGACATTCAAACGAATTACTAAAAAATTAATAATTCAGACCAAACCTGCTCTGATACTATATAAAAATTTACAATGAACTTACGAACATATATGAGAAAGAAAGTTAGACTACACACAAGCTCAAGTGAACTTTCACATTAAAATTAATTGACAATAAGATGAATAATTCACTAAACTTATATGTTATTCTTCTTTATCTCTTTTAATATGGGCCGCTCAGTATTATCAACAACATCAATAATCTAATAATTTCTTTTTCACTTAATCAAAATTTTGACAATTTGATCAAAACAAACTATTATAAAAATTAATAAGCCAATTTAAATTTAATCAATTTTTTGTTTCATCTTCTTCGTAGGGCTTACTAAGAGCACTGAATCTCTGGCAGCTATGGTGAGTATATCGGCGCAGGACACTACTCCACTGCACTGACTCTCCACAGCGCTTTTTATGTCATCCACAACTTCAAATCCTCTAGCCGAGTTCCGGTTCGGAACTGCAGACTTCTCGCCGTTAGCTCCGTCAAGCAAAACAGATCCATCACACCCCTAAAAACCAAGAACGCACAAAAGGGTAGTTAATCATTGCTTAAGAACTGCAACAAAGTTATAAAGGTTTCTTCTGGGAATGCACGATAAAGGAAAACGTCAACTTGAGAATGGAGTATTCATGTGGATCTCTCACGTTGACGAAGCAGTCGTGGAAATGAAGTCGAAGCAACGAAGCACCCATTCGCATTTCGACTTTCAGAGCTTTCTGCATTTCACGCCTTACGATGTGTTCAACTTGTGGACACGTCGTGGAGTAGTAGTCCGTTGTTAGTTGAGACCTCACGACTGCGGATATCATCAGAGATGTGACTAACAAAGAGAAGCAGCCATTGTAGCTGCTGCTAGTTGACAACATCTTCGTGCTAAGTAGCTAGAAAGATTCGTGCCCAGAAGACAAAAATGTTAAAGAAAAAACACAAGCTTGTAATTTGGTGGATAGTTGAAGCTTTTCTCGAAGAAAAACATGTATTTATAGTCCAATAACATTATTAAGATGGTAAGCCAAGTGCTGGTGATGTATGGCGGCAGCAACCCTTTAGTGCTGAAACCTTATCAGAAGCTGTAATGGCTTCTGATATCTGCAAACATACCTAACGGATAAGCTGATATTAAAAATCACCGGCGAGCCAGGGAATGAAAGGAGAGGTGGGTTGATAGCTACCATTTTGATCATGAAACTTTGAACCTTTCCATGCTAGTTCGTTGATGGATCAGAAGCACTACCTTTTAAGTGGAACAAACGCATGCTTAATTTCAAAAACACAGTGCTTAGAATTTCTGAGAATGAAGACATTCTTGATCATGATAAGCTGTGGATCCAATTAGAGTTCAGTTTCATGCTTGAACCAGGCACTCTTATGATGCAACGTAGCTGATGAACATGGTAGACTAGAATGGTAGTGATGGACATGATAAGTTTTTTAAATATTTTTTCCAGTCATTGTTATATTGTCAACTCTTTTTTTTCTTATTATATATATTTTTTCAGGTTTCAACCTGTCAGAATATAATTTGCTGACAGTGATTTTGAAGGCTGAATGACACCTGGTAAGGCTTTAAGGAAGTATACAACAAAAGTTATCCAGGTGGGTTTCATGTCATTCTTACATAGAGTTATTGATGAATTTGTTTCAACCCTATTTTAAATTTCTTTCATTATTAAGTCCAATTTCTGCACACAACTTTCCTCGTCTTCTAAATGCTCATCCCATATCAAGACAAAGTTATGAAAATGTCAACGAAACTTCGATTCTCACCTGAAAATGAATTATACTAACATCTGTAAGGCAAGTATTTCAAAATGAAAAGGTCCCTTTGTTCATAACATGATTCCCTTGGGTTTTTACTGCGTGTACAAAGGCCATGAGAGCAAAGGAAAGCAAAAAATATGATGAGTATGACGTACTTATATCTAACTTTGGAACAAAATTCCTTCAAACGATCAACCCAGACATGAAGGGTAGCTTCAGCTCCAAGCCCCTGGCAAAGTCAGTAAAAACAGCTTCCTCTAAATCAGGTGTGGTGCAATCTAATCTTGATCCATGAGACAGTCTCAGTCCTTCCGGAAATGTTCTAATAGGATTTTGCCCGGACCATCTTTTCATGAATTTATGATTAACGACGTCTCTAATCAGATATGACAACAAACTACAGGAACTCTTCATCTGAAGCTAATAGGCATGTTCCCCCAATTATATCAGCCAATCCTTTACAACCATTCCTTTCTTGCTTTCATGTCATCTCTGTAATGTGGATGTAGAGGAGAGACAATACCTGAAGTATTACTGCAAAAGCTTTATCTCTCTGCCGAAGATTCTGTTGAATTATTTTGCCTGACTTCACCGGTCTGTCCATTTAACTGGCTATCCAAAATTTGCAGAATATTGTCTGGTGGGCATTTATCAGCAGGATTCTGCGTTTCCGTTTTGCAGAAACATTCGGGCCAAGAATTTGTATAGAATGATTCCGGTGAGATTCGCTTGTGAGGTCCACCAAAGTTTGTTTTCGCCATAACACGTCTAACAGCTTCTTCAAAACCAGTGGTGCGCCCATTTTCTTGATCAATGAAAATTGGAGCAAGAGCTTTCCTGTCAGGCCTTATTGTTGTCCGAAAACCATAGTAGAGGCGGTGACCCAGAAGATTATTCGCAAAGTTGCTAGGTCCATCATAAGTTGGCATAAAGATGTCAGCAAGAAGGCAAACCATGTAATCAACAGCAGAACCTAACAAGCCCTGGGTGTTTGTTGCTAGCTCTTCTGAGGCATCCACAGAACTGTGATTCTCTAGGCGAGGGAACAAGGTCCTAAATGGTTTCATAAATCGTTCACCACCAAACAAATCACCAGCAGCTAGATATATCTGGGTAGAATTATTAAACCCCATTGCACGTAAGATAAGACCAACCTGGAGGAGAACGCAACATACAATTAATACATGCAGCAAAACAAGCAAGATAACTGCATGCTAACACCCTCATCGAAGTGCAATGACCAGAACAATAACTCAGACGCACACACCTATACACTTATATATGTATAGAAAACAAATTGATTCATTTTCACAAACATGATCACCTCTTCTGGAGTTAACGGGCATTTTCCTATTGCCCTTCTTTCCTTATAAACAAGTTTTTTTTCAGCAAAATTTTCCTTCCGGTACTTCTTCAATATTTTCTGCTCTGCAGGGGTAAATATGTCAAAGCACCTGCAAATTATTCATATCAGCGTCACTTAGGCATATTGCAGATATATGAAATCTTCATTTCTCCAACTGATAAAAAAGATATAACATAAAAATTATATATGCAAGCTAATTCAGATGCATCATTCACTGGAATTTTGTGACCAGCTAGTCAGCTAGATCCTCCAAAACAGAAATCCTTTATAATAAGTCAAACTCAGTAGTCCTCAAGGAAAGGTTTTTGAGTTCCACAACATCAGAAGCCTAGAAGTAATAACAATGTCACGCTTCACAGATTTTGGAAAAAGCTGCAAAAAGAAAACCTCAAAACACCCCGTGGATAATGAAGCAGGAATGTCTAGTAATTTTTGGTCTCACCAGAAACCCCTGCACATGTTCATAAAAATTAAATCTCCAAATAAACCATACAATTAAAAGCAAAACCATACCCAGCAAATGAGAGCATATCCATCTCAAAACGAAGGTGTATCGCCATGAAACGACCTTCTGCACGAAGTTTATCAACTATTGACTCGGCTAGCTTCACAATATGCGGCTTAAATCTAAGTGCATGATAGTTTACCCTGCACCTCAATCTCTGGTACTCAGGGTTGCCAATTTCTTCTGCTAAACGATGTGAAAAAGGAGTTAAATAAATTGCCCCATATTCTTTCATTTTCTGTACGGCAACTGTTGTATACCAACTAATAGGAGCATCTCTGTCAGGCCGCAGCTGTGGTAGGTCCAAATCAGGGAGAAATTTAAGAGGAAACAAGAGAGGTTAAAAGGTAAAACTCCATAAGTACTTTAAAAATTCATGCAGAAAGATGTGCTATCAGCTACCTGATAAGCCTTTATCTTCTTGGTCTTCCCATTTTTCCGAACTTCTGGTATTTTTTCCACTATCCGTACATCAAATCTAAGTGCTTGGATAAAATGTTCAACATCGTAGATCCCATGAAAGCCACTGTATACAGTAAAATGTTACGTGCATCAGTAAAATCAGAATGTTTTGAGAACATTATGTCGGAATTGCAAAATGATTTAGGGAAAACTTAATAGTTGATTGTAACAGATATCGAGCTAGATATCAGCTGGAATTTTAAAATAACTTTCTCAACGGTTAGGAGACTATATGTATCAATAATGAATGCATAAAATTTAATTGCTTAGATCAGTAATCTCCTGTTTATCATTTCAAGATATTTAATAGTTAACTGCAAATTCAAAGTGACAACTATGTAAAATGAAAATTGAAGCTTCAGTACCACATTCCTTTCACCATCAAACCATCAAAAGGTAGAAATAAACATCCCAGAAAGGCATGTATTCAGCATTACCTCATCTAAATATGCCATCACACTAACATAGTGAAATGTAAACAAAACAAATCTGTCTATCTGGTTTTCTATAATGCCTTATATTAAATTGTCTCCATCAAAGTGTCTCAGTAAAAGCAAGTAGCAGTTTTCTGCACTTGAGGAAAAGATCAAATTGCAGTAAGTTTCAAAAGTGGAGGAAGAGAATATACTTGTCGTCATGCCAGAATGAGTTTGCGTCCAACTCAGGTAACACAAGTGTAGCATTCATGATCCTTGCAGCAAGGACCGCATTGCAGATCTATCAAATTCAATAGGTGATCATTATTGAAAAGGTTTCAACATTTCAAAAAGTATAAATAATGTATGATAAAAGATGTAATCCAATTGTATGTATCATCTCAGGGATTAAGATCAATATTTCATGGCCTAACGAACCAAAAATTAAAAAAAGAGCCAGCAAAAAAGTATTATGTAATTGCTAAGCTCTTACTAAACAAATATTTAGAAGCTGAAAAGTAGTAATAAATAAGGGTTCCGGGTTAATTTTAAACCATGAACAATCATTCACATTTGCATTGTCACTCCTTTTGCTGATTCATTCTGACAGCTGTAGTTCAATGTGCTATGTTAACTTAGCATCCAATGAAATATTTCAAAAAAAGAGAGAGTACGCATGAATAATGTAAACCAAGTTTCTAAAAGTTGTTTAAGATGGTTTACAAACCGCACTTCTTTGCTGATTCAAACCACCATTACAGCGAACACGTAGATAACCATTGCTTTCTTTAGGTGGAGCTGCAACAATACAGTGATCGACGCAAAACCATTACAATCACAATTTGCCGCATGCTATTAAACTTCGGTATAAAAGCAAACCCAATAGTCACATGCAAAAAATTTAAAGAAGATAGAGTGCATTTACGTGGCCATTCAGATCTTGGAGCAGATGAGGGTCTCCAGCCACCTGAATTAGCACTTTGCCAAAGTTCTTCAACATTGACCTGCTTAGACATAGGGGAAAAAGAAGGAACTGAAGCTGAGGAATCTTCAGATTCTTCTGATAAAAGAAAGAATAGCAATGTAAAACATTGTTTACTTGATACAATAATGTTTCAAAAGTTCCACCACATTTTATACAGCCCACATTTGTCTGTATTCTTAAAACCAGGAGTTTCAACTATAAGGCACAGTCAAAATTTTGGAAAAACGGAAAAGACCCGCCATTTCCATAACTGAAACGAAGAATTGCAAAAATATGAAGGGAAAAAAAAACTTTAACCAGCAAAAGAGCATCAACAGTGTTATAGCTAGTCAATAAGCGCAATGATTTTAAATGCTAAAAACAATTTGAAGATGATGTACCAGCTAACCTAACTATCTCCCACTTGAGCTCGCTTAAAAACCAATCTCTCCAAAATTATCATAAAAAAAACGCTAACACCAATTTTGTCTGCTTTAGCATCATTTCATTTCCTCATGCAAATTTTATCACTCAAAAATCAAATCTTTCTCTAAGATTAAGCATACTTTCACCTATTACTCACACGAAATGCAGCATTTACATTTTCCTCTAATTTCTAATCAACAAAACAAACACCGTCCAACATCTGAACTAACCTCCGAGGACGTGCCCGATCCAACATCATCAGTATTTGTAACAGTGAAAAGCCGCCACAGAGTGAAGATCAAGAGAACAAACACCGGAATCGAGAGCTTCGCGATTGTTCCCTTCAACAATCCCACACCATGCTTGCTTTGCTGCCTTTGGTGCCCTAGCCTGTAGAAGAAAAATGAACAAGAAGTTCAGTCCCGGTTGTTCCTCGCGAAAGACGAAATTCCCAAGAAAATGCAGGGGTGGCCTCTTACCGTCTCATGCTTAGCTTTTGAAGTGAAAGACGGAGTCTGATGACGAGATCGACGAAGGGAGCCGATTCGGTGATTGTGATTTTCCTCTCTCTTTTAGACATGACAGGTGCGGTCCGTCGAATCTGTCATTGGGCTTTCGCTCCATCTTGCTTGCAGTTGGCGAGGGCTCCATTTGGACCCATTTGAGCCGGACTCGGGTCGTAGTCCGAAGATTCTTCATAGGTTCTTGTACGACCGAAGGTCGAATACGATTGAGTTCTAAATATATTCTAAAAGGATAATTACAAAAACAAATCTCAAACTTTGTAATTATAACTTAAATTTTAAAATATGCTAATAAAATATTTAAACTTTCAATTTTTTCAATTTTAACTCGACGATAATATTTACGTTAAATTTTGCTGATGTAGCTTTATCACATATTTTAGAAACCTTAACTATTAATGCATGTAAGTCAAAATTAAAACAACAAATGGAGATTAACAAAAAGACGTTATTATTAAAAATAGAATCCATAAATTAGTTTGCACAATCTCAACCTCGTGTTATCCGTTTGTTCTCCTGCAATCCTCAACCATTTATTTTATGTTTGTTATTTTAGCGCTCAAAACTATTCTTACATTGCAATGTACTATATTAATAAGTTATTCGTTTTTAGTTTGTACTTTTGATGTTTTCAGCGTTAGAGCATTGGAATTGTGTAATCTAAATATCGAAAGGTGAGTACGATGAGAGAACAAATTAAAAACAAATGAAAAATTTGAAATACTAACGCGGGCTATAATTGAAAGTTTGAATATTTTATTTTTATTTTTTAAAGTTCACGCTAGAATTGAAAAAAATTGAAAACTTGAATATTTTATTGCCACTTTTTGAAGTTCGTGTTATAATTACAAAATTTGAGATTTTGTTGTAATTAATTCTATTCTAAAATTTAAAACTTGTATGTTGGAATAATTTATTTTTTACGAGTAGAGTTGGTAATAGATTAAACTTGACCTAAAATTCAATGGCTAGGTTAGGGCTTAACTGAAATTTGATAAATTAAGGTTTTTAGTTTCAATGTGAGTTTCATCAATTGTAAAATAAAAATAATAATTTTATTAAATTTCAAGTTTGAGCTCTTCAAATTAGAATAACAAAGAAAAGGTTAAGAGGGATGTGAGAGAGTAATTAGGGTTGATTACTTATGTGGGGAAATTCAAGTTAATAATTAGGGTTAAATACTTTTAACCCTAATTTGAATTTTATTGACTTTGAATAGAATCAAGTTAAACAAATTAAAATCCGAATTTTTCTACCCTAATTATATCTGACTTCAAGTCTTAAAAATAATTTTAGATTAATCCATATTCACAATTCAAAATTTTAAACAAGACATAAAAACTTATACTTAATAATCTATTTTTACAATTTAATTTTATGCACAATTTCATTTCTTTTTAAGTTCATAAAAATTTCGTTTTATCTAATTATTTAATGTGAAAATAAATTAAATTGTATGCTAAATATTTAATAAAGTATAATTTAAAAAAGTAAATACTTTTTATGTTATTTTTTAGATGTGATAAATAAATCAAACTTTGGTAATAATTCTCTTCCTAAACACATTCATTCATTTTAAGTTTTATAAAATCAAGTGTTTAATATTTAATTAAAATTAATTAGTAATATATTTCAAATATTTAGAAATTATGTCATTTATTTATTTATTTGGAA
>JAOTAX010000003.1:474519-491322 GCA_025629825.1 Erythroxylum guanchezii
TTTAATATTTAATTAAAATTAATTAGTAATATATTTCAAATATTTAGAAATTATGTCATTTATTTATTTATTTGGAAAAATTTGGAAACCTAACTTATTTTATAAAATAGTTAATATGTAATTAAAATTAATCAGTAATAAAATTCAAAAATTTATGAATTATCTCATTTATCTACTTTTTTGAAATTTTGGAAACCTGGCCTATCACAATAATATTAAATTAATTTGCACATATGTCATTTGATGTATCTTTTAAAATTACATAAATCCATATGGCTTAATTAGGGAAATTAAAAAATTAAAGTCCTCCTAAGTAAATCTAAATTTATAAAGTTTACTTTAAAAAAGAGGGGTTTTATTCGGTATAAGACGATCATACACAACTTTGCAGTGTTCAATCATTTTTAGTCGTAGGATCTAATCGAAAGACGGTTGCTGCGCCCTTTGCCGTTGATCCTATGATTCAAAAACCCTGTTTCGGACCGTATAAATACTCTGCTATTTACTTCCCGTTTCTTCCACTAAGCTACGAACTCTGCTCTAACAATGCGTCGTCAACCCTCCGCCGGCTCCGGCGGCGATGGTCGTCAAGGATCTTCGGCTCCGACTCCGCAGCCGCCGTATCCATGTTATACCTCTCAAGACCCGAATTTCTACCTCTATAATCTCCTCGCTAACGCTGCGGTTCAGAACCCCAACTACGTAAACTTCCCTCTGTACCAAAACCCTAATTTTCCATCCATAAACCCTAACTTGTCAGTCCAAAACTCCAATTTCCCATCCCAGAATCCCAACTTTTCAGTCCAAAACCCTCGTCTTCCAACCCAAAACGCTAACTTTACCGTCCAAAACCCTCATCTTCCACCCCAAAACGCTAACTTTACAGTCCAAAATCCTCATCTTCCAACCCAAAACGCTAACTTTACAGTCCAAAACCCTCATCTTCCACCCCAAAACGCTAACTTTACAGTCCAAAACCCTCATCTTCCACCCCAAAACGCTAACTTTACAGTCCAAAACCATGATGTCCGTCAAGCCCGTATCAAGAAACCCCAAAACTTGAATCCTTCGAGCTCAACTCCAGTGGAGCCCAAACGGACGGTGGAGGCGATTGACAAGGTCGCGAAGATGGCGTGGGACAAACTTGTTGCCGCTGGTGGGAGTGTGTCGGCGTGGGAAGTTGCTCGGGCGGCTGCCACTGCTTTGCAGGTCGAGTCGTGGAGTGAGTTGGGGTTTAGGATGCAGGAGGTGCCATCTGTCCGCCGACTTATTGCGATTGAAGGGAAGGTAAAACATATAACTTAGAACAAAGAGTTTGTTAGCAAAAGTGAGGTTGTATCACTTCTGTTTATTTTACTCAGCAAATTTTGTTATAATTAATAGGAATAGAAAGTGGGATAGATAGGAGTTTTGAGACAGCTGATGGTTTTCAAAGTTTTGATTTTCCTGTTTAAAATTGAAGTTGCTGGTTTGCTGAGTTGAGTTTGCTGTAGGAGGGCACTCTCTTGCGGGGAGGTAATGAAGGGATAGTGAATCTTTTGTTTAAATTTTTGGATGTTAACAAAGGAAGAAGGAAAAGGCGAATTTTATGCGGGATTTTCATATAGTATTTTTTAAAGCTTTTTGGACAAGTGGGAATGCGAAACTTGCACATCAACCTCCATTGAACAACTAGCTTGGTAGCTCCTTTGATTTTGAGGAGAAAAGCAACGACCTCTGCTAAACTATATTTTTAATGCGGCTTCAAGGGAAAGAGAATTTGTCTTTAAAGTATTTGAAAGTTATAATATTCTATAACTTTTCTATTACATCTTTTTATTTCGGTTTTATTTTTCCTGGTCATCTTTCTCTTATGGAGAAGGAGCTGCAGGCACCAAGGGCTTACTCCAGTATTTCTGAAATCATCATTTTAGTGGAAGAACTGGAGTTAGAACTTTTGGTGCTTGTTTCTTTTTGGAACGATCTTTTGGTTTAGTACTATGGCATTGCCTTCAACAGAGAAAAAGTAAAAAGCTCTTGTGCCTAATAATTTCTTTACACCCTTCTGTGTTCTCTGTGCTTGTGGATATAAGCCTTTTGTGTTGACATTAATTCTTGCTATTGATTTGTATTTTTTTTGATATTTAGATAAATGCATTCATTCATTGCTTTGTTGGGGTTCACAAAATTACCTCCTTGTATGACTTACAAGTTGCAATATGCAAGAAAGAGGGCCTTGGGAAGTTTGAAGAGCTGAAATTGGGCCCCTTACTTCAACACCCACTTGTGTGGCACTATTTTCCTGTTGATTCTGAATCTTCGGAAGTGTTCAAGATTACTGGTGAAGAAATAATTCTTGCCCTTCGTCAGTTTATGGACACTTTTCATAAGAAAGACATTAATATTGATGAATTTCTGGATTTTGTTGCTAAGAAACGTAATCTTGCAAGGAAGGAGTTGCTTGGTATTCGTATTCAAAGCTTGGGGTGGGTATTCATAATGATGTCCTTTTCCTCACTTCTGTTTGTTATCTCCTTTTCTCTTTTTTTGTGATTTAGGAAAATCCTGCTAGTTATCATCTCCTAGTAAACTTTAAAATTAGGAGACAATTATTAAAATTTTGCTATTTTAATACTGCGCTTGATTTAATTTTCTATACAAATTTTGTACAAATTGATTTTGAGGAGAATGAACTCATGTCAGGTTCTATAAACATTAGTTAAACTTTGACCACAGGTTGTACGTCTCTTTTATTCAAGCCGCCAAAAAGTCTCATGATGCATTTTTAAAGAAATACCTGGGCAAGAAATCTGATGCAATAAAGAAACGCAAGAACTTGGAAGAGCGTTTTTATGCCATACGTGAGCGCGTCGATTCAGGTTCTCCACCAGTCAAGAGTTTCTGTGGTAAACACATTAGATTTTTATCATCAAGCTCAGAGGAAGAAGCCAGTGATGATAGCCCATCAGAAAGTAAAATGAGAAGCAATGATAATGTCAGTAGATCAAATTGCATTTCACATAGCTCTGATCGGGTCACTAGCTGTCCTTACCCATCTGAAGCCGAAGAGCTATCCAGGCTGGGCCTAGATGGCGAAGTTGAAATTGGTTCGCAATATTCTTCTGCTAGTGGCAGCTCAAAGCACAAAAAGAATATCCGGCCATTAACAAAGAAAAGAAAATTTAAAGTTGAAAATTGTAATGCTCCTACTCCCTCCAAAACGTGTAAAATAGATGGGGGGGAACTAACATTTTGTGTCAATAATACAGAGGAGTTTTTTGATACTCATGACCTCTTACTAACTAATAATACCATGATGTCATTCATCACAACCTGGAAGCATGCATGTGCGCATCACACACCAGCTGAGGTAAGTTGATGCTTCATTTGAATTATGAGCTATTGTTATTGCTTCTTTGAACTTTTGATTTTGTGTTTCATTTGATGTTGGTTTCTCTTGATAAAACAAATTTTGCGGGAAGAGATGCCTAAATTTCAAATGCAAATTAGAATTAGTAACAAGGACAAATAATTGAAATTCTCTTTTCTGTGTTATGACCTTCCTCACCCCAGTTCAGTGCATGCCTAATACCTGTGGCATGTGCAATAATTTGAGGGAAAGGTTATAAGGTGAGTTTTTCTACTTCTTATTCACCTCTGTGTTTAATTGATACCAAGCCTGTAGTATGCATTGCCTTTCATCAAAGGGTAATAGTTTGGATTCAAATGTCAAAGGTGCTGCTACCCATCCTTGTCAACATTGATGACTTTTCCCTGTGAACTTTAGGTCATTTTTAGGCCTTTATGGACCTGCCTTTGTTAATAATTTGAACTTTTGAAGGCAAAAATTTTCAGGGTGAAATATTTTCTATTTTCATATTAAATCTTTTTGAGCGAATATACTGGTATGCTTCCTCATTTAAAATTTGATCTATTTGCAAGAAATTTTATTTGATCTCTTGGTATCAGTTGTTTGTAAATGTTGCAGCTAATTGGCCATTCTTTTATTGTCAATATGGATGGGGAGCTTTACAGTTAGAATCTTTTTTACTCGTAGGTACTGGATAGAATGCTGCAGTTTTATAAACAAAATAATACTTCTGATCGGCGATGTAGAAGAATCAGATCAATGTTCTCTTGGTACCCGTGTATCGGATTGCTTAATGTTGCTGTAAGTGTCCTGCATAAGTTTTGTGTTATGCATTACATGTATTCTTGAAATATGTCCCATTAGATTTTCTTTTCTCTTAATCAATAAAAGGATAGTTCCTATTTTGCTTATTCTTCTCTTTTATTGCAAAGCATGGTGCTTTTTCATTAGTTTGTTTGGGCCTGCCTGGTCTTTCGAAAATCAAATCCTGTATTATGTGCAAGTAAATGTCATATATGGTGGATGGTCTATGTGCTCTGTTGTCTCAGTATTCTACAGAGTAAATTTGTGTCTCGTCTGTATTTCTGGATCTGTTTTGTGTTGAGGTGTATTGTGATTGTTATGATTGTATTCATTATTTTCTAGTTTTTCATTATTTTACGAGATTAAAATTATCGCTTGTTATTATTATTATTTTTTTTCTGATTTGATTGTTCAGGGCCTTAATTATGGATGAAATGACTTCTATCTGTTTTGCAGGTGGCATCAATGAAATCTGTTAAAAACTGGGATAGTATCTATGATACTTTTCAAACCATAACCGGACATGAGTTGCACAATAATGCGTCTGCTGAAGATGCCAAATATGAGATCATTGATGTTGAACCAAATGAAAATCACAAGTCAAATGCATCCAAGCAAAGTGTACAGCAAGCATCCAGTGAGTATAATCATCTCCAACCATCACACTTTCCACTTTTGCTAATTGTACCTTATCTCTTGTTTTCAATCAATTTATATGTAAAACATAGTTTGTCTAATTAGTAGATTCACAGGTGTTACTGTTGAGGCTATCATTGAGAAAGTCATTAGTTACGGTGATGTTGACCTGGAATTTCACAGAAATAGCCAATCATTAGCAGAGAACAGATTGAACTCTGTGAGAAAGCTGTGTAATTGTGAGTTCTGGTTGGTTGACCAATTTGGTGTTAATGAATTTGAATATCTTGGTCATGGAGATTTCTTCACTTTTCTGGAGAAGCATTCATCCCTGTTGCCACCTTATCTACGAAGCTGCTTGGTTGGTGATGTAACTGAAAAGTCTTCTTTAGAGATTAATATGCGACAACATCAGTTGATTTTATTGGTATCTCAAGCTATGAGTAACGTAAAAGAGAACAAAACTATTACTAAGGAGATGATTTCTGCATTACTTAGGGGGCAGTTTCCTTTGCTTAGTTTTGAGATCAAGGGGAATGATTCTATGGAAGATCTCTTGCAAAATGTGAAGAATAATCAGCATAGTGTGATCTCAAATCGTGTACTTTTTTCATCTACATTATTAACAACAGCTCCAATTGGTGAGTCTTTGGCTCATGAAGATGAGTCTTTACCAGATTTGCTGAGTACCATTTATTGCCAGAAGATAACACCCATTGAGTCTGTCACATCGAAACAAGCAATTGAAGTTTTACTTAAGGCACCTATATTGTCTGATTTAATCTTATGGTCACACTGGGACACTGTATTTGCTCCTACACTTGGTCCAATCGTGGAATGGTTATCAAATGAAGTCAACTTGGAAGAATTGTTGTGTTTGGTGACAAAGGATGGCAAGATGATTCGGATTGATCAATTTGCCAGTGCTGATACATTCTTGAAAGCGGCACTTGATTTATCTTCTTTCCAAACTGCTGTCTCATTGTTATCCTTGTTCTCATTGGTAGGAGGTAAAAAGCATGTACCTTTCTCCCTTATTAAGTCTTATGCTAACCTTGCATTTGATGTCATTTTGAAGAATAAATTTGAAGATACTGAAGTGGAGGCCAATAAGAATCATCTGTTGTACGGTGAAGCTGTTGAGAGAGTTTGCAGTAATATAAGGAGTTGTGAATTACAGACTGATCAGATGAAAGCAAGTCGGACAGTGTCTGTTGCCTCAAGGTTTGTCCTTGATTGTCTGGGCTATCTGCCATCAGAATTTCATGGTTTTGCAGCTGATGTGTTGCTCTCTGGGATGCGTTCTGTAATTAAGCATGCTCCTTCAGCTATTTTGTGTGAATGCAACATAGAAGAGAGGCTTATGCTTCATGAGATAGGATTATCTATTGGAATAATAGAGTGGATCGATGATTACCGTGCCTTTTGTTCCACTAATGCTGCTGAATTGTTCATGGCATCTGAATTGTCAAGTAAGGGACTTGTTAGGGCTGAACTACATACAGAGACAAGGTGCACACTAGATGCGCAAGATAAAGTTTCTTGTGCTGAGAGGGGAGTTCATCTTAGTAATATTTCTGATAATCATGTTATTGTGGGTCACAGAGCTGATGATATAGCAGCATGTGGTAATGGAATTGTGAATGGTAGCATAAACAAATTATCTGAAGATGACATTGATAAAGAAGCAAGCTTGGTCATTCAGTCTATAAGGAGAGATGAATTTGGTCTTGATTCAAACCTCTCAAACATGGAGAGTAGCATGTTGAAGAAGCAACATGCTCGCTTAGGGAGAGCACTTCATTGTCTCTCTCAGGAATTATATTCCCAGGATTCACATTTTCTTCTGGAGCTAGTAAGTTAACTATTGCGCCAAAGCTTTTGCATGTACATCACTTTATAGAATTTGTTTTTTTCTGGTACTTTTCTGACTTGTGACAAGGGGGAAGAGGCACTGAGGATTGTTTTATTGTTTTATTTTATGTTGATAAGCTATCAGGTCCTGTCATAATTTTGGTATCATGGAGGAAGCGATAAGTTGTGTAATCAGTTAAACCTGGGTTAAATTTATAGTTTGCTATTTGGTTTGATGCTTTTGCTTTATTTCTTTCCACTTTATTTCTTGGACTAATAGCAGTGGACAACCCCATTGAAAGCCCATGATCAAGGAATTAGAGCTTTAACCGAGTTGGAAAATGAACCAAAACCAACACCTAACATCATCTGTAAACTTTTCCATGTTTCAATGCAATTTATAATTTGTAGTAGAACATCTACCTTGCTTTTTTGAGGAGGCATTTTGTAGACTTGAGTTTCAGTGTAATATGATGTCCCTCCATTTTCTTCTTGCTATATATGCTTCGTTTCCTTTTATGGTTTGTATCACAAGTTGTGTTGGCATTTTCATCCATGTCAATTCTTTTGCTTCAGGTTCAAAATGCTGATGATAACATCTATCCAGAAAATATTAAACCTACTCTAGCGTTCATTCTTCAAGATTCAGGTATCGTTGTTTTGAACAATGAGCAAGGCTTTTCTGCTGAAAACATCAGAGCTCTTTGCGATGTTGGGAACTCAACCAAGAAAGGATGTGGTGCTGGATACATAGGGCAGAAAGGGATCGGCTTCAAATCAGTATTTCGTGTATAATTCTCTTATCATGTTGTTGCTTGTGTGTGGTGTATAATTGAATGTCAAGAGGGATATCATGGTGGGGGAGGGAGAGAGGGAGGTAGAAGTGAACTTTCTTGGTTTCCTTGCAGTCACTTTGTCCTTGGTACAATTGGTATAATATTAACTAGGACATAATTACTAATTAATTACGAGGATATCATGCTCAATAGGGATGTCATTCTCACTTTTGAGGTACAGGGATATCATCCTCTCTTTTGAGGAACACAAAGTATCATCAGAGTTACTTAGTCATTTGCTATGACATTGATTTTTCTTCACTTGGTGACTCTATTGCACGATTGTTTTGTTTAATGAATGCTGAAGTATGGTGTGATTTGTGATTTATACAACATATTGCAAAAAAGTAGTGTGCAAGATGTTTGACTGCGATAGAAGCAGAAAGACTGGACTATGTTTATTTTAGTTCTGCAAGTGACCATCAAAATATATGTATAAGACGTCATAAAATGTTTTGTTTCTTGGAGTCAGTTCAGTCCAGCACTTGCTTTCCACTATGAATGTGCAGTATGATTTTAACCGTATTACGTTATTTGAAAATGGTACCTGAATAGTGGTATTTACTGTATACCTATTTTTGTGATGAAGATGTAGTGGAATAAGACTGAGGAAGTTTAAGTTAGAAGAATAATTGTGTCTATTCCTATGAATGCTGAAGTCTACATCACCTGTGTGATGTAGATAAATCACTAGATAGAAGATGGGATTATTGACTAAAGGTTGCTATGGTTTATATACATTTTGTATTTTCACTAATATTTTTAATAAATTTCTGAAAAAAATTTATTAACTGGGTTAAATGTTGGTTCTGTTAATAGGTTGCTTACTGACCTTTTTATGTCTTATTGCAGATTACAGATGCTCCAGAGATTCATTCAAATGGATTTCACGTTAAGTTTGATATAGGTGAAGGACAGATAGGTTTTGTTTTGCCAACAGCCATACCTCCTTGCAATATTGATTTGTATACTAGGTTGGTACGTGGAGAAACTTATCAGATGGATGACAAGTGTTGGAAAACATGTATCATACTTCCTTTCCGGTCAAAACTGTCTGAAGAAACCGCTTTGAAAATGTTCTCGGATCTCCACCCTTCTTTGCTTCTCTTTCTTCATCGCCTTCATTCTGTTGTCTTCCGGAACATGCTTAATGATTCATTTGTAGTCATGAAGAAAGAAATTTTGGAAGATGGAATTGTGAAGGTCTCATGTGGGGATAATAAAATGAATTGGCTTGTAACATCTCAGAAATTGCAGACATTTGCTAGTCATCGCAAAGTGCAAACAACCGAAATTTCAATAGCCTTTACACTTGAAGAATCAGATAATGGGGAATACAAGCCGCATCTAGACCAGCAGCCTGTATTTGCTTTCCTTCCTCTAAGAACTTATGGTTTGAAATTTATCCTGCAGGGTGATTTTGTTCTTCCTTCATCACGAGAGGAAGTGGATAACAATAATCCCTGGAATGAGTGGTTGTTGTCAAAATTTTCTGGTTTGTTTGTAAGTGCAGAGGAACATTTTTGTGCCCTTTCTTGTTTTAGGGAGAAACCAGGAGCAGCTGTTTCTACATTTATGAGCTATGTACCACTTGTGGGGGAGGTGCATGGATTTTTTTCTGGGCTTCCCAGGGCGATTATTTCAGAACTACGGAGGTCAGCCTGTTTACTTCTGGAAGGAGACAATAGTAAAATGGTTCCTCCTTGCAAGGTTCTTAGAGGTTGGAATGAAGAGGCCCGCAATCTTCTGCCTGTTGGCCTGCTTCATGAGCATCTTGGCCTTGGATTTTTGGATAAGGATATAGTGTTGCCTGATTCATTGGCCAGAGCGTTGGGTATAGTTAATTATGGAGCTGAAACTCTAGTGAGATTTATGGTCAACTTATGTGGTTCAAGAAATGGCCTAAAGTCAATGGGCCTATTCTGGTTATCTTCTTGGCTGAATGCTGTATATACAATGTTACTACATTCTTCTGGAAAAAATGATCTCATAGATAGGCTTCGCCATATAGCATTTATTCCCCTTTCTGATGGTACCTACAGCTCAGTGGATGAAGGTACAATTTGGTTGCAGTCTGATGCCCTGAGCACTGACTTTTATGGGACACTGGAATTCGATGTTTTTCCTAATTTATATGCTAAACTTAGGACTGTAGATCCCCTTCTCTTCTCTATTTCAAAAGGTGACTGCATCTCAGATGATAAAGTTAGTTGGATTCTTTATGAAATAGGTGTGCAGCAGCTCACTGCACATGAAATTATGAGGGTTCACATTCTCCCAACTATACTTGACAAGAGAACCATAAATGAAGAAAAGGCATTGATGACAGATTACATCTGCTTTATAATGATACATTTGCAATCAAGCTGCCCTAGTTGTTCTATTGAAAGGAAAAACATTATCTCTGAGTTGCAGAATAAAGCCTACATATTGACAAATCATGGTTATAAAAGGCCAGCTGAAGCACCAATTCATTTCAGCAAGGATTTTGGAAATCCTATTGATGTGGATAAAATGTTTGATGTTGAGCATTTTACATGGCATGAGGTTGATATCGCTTGTCTAAAACATGCTGCAAATAAAGCACGTTCAAGTGGACTATTGAAATGGAGGGAATTTTACCAGGAACTCGGTGTCACAGACTTTGTGCAAGTTGTTCAAACTGATAGGAATATTACTGATTTATCACAGAATAATTTCAATAATATCATATCAGATCAGGCGCAGATTTCCCAATGTCTAGAGATCAAAGATTGGACTTCTCCTGAGTTAGAGCATCTATTATCTTCATTATCTACAAGTGGTGATAGAGAATGTTGCAAGTATCTTCTGGAGGTTCTTGATGTGCTATGGGATGATAATTATGGTGCCAAAGTTACTGCTTGTTTGCAATTAATGTCCAATCCTGATGCTGATGGAAGACCCATAAGGTCTTCTTTTATAAACAGCATCTGTGACACAAGGTGGATAGTGTCAAGTATGGATAATGAGCTTCACTACCCTAAAGAATTGTTTTATGACTGTGAGTCAGTACGCTCAATCCTGGGTGCTTCTGCTCCATATGCCCTCCCAAAGGTTAGTTTGTTGTTAATGTTAACATAAATGTTTATAGAATCTTCCTCTCGTACTTCAAGTGAGACAGTATCGCTCAACTATTTGAATAGAATTCTTATGCAGTTTCTCTTTTCAGAAGTAAACCATGTTTTCTTTTAGTATTGGCCAGGTCTTAATATATTTGACATAGTTGAAAGGATTTGATGGATTAGATTTTGATGCTATGTTTGCTTTACAACTCACCTAAGCTTAGAAATCCATTGGGTTATGAACTCTGACATGGCATAAAATGCAGTAATCACCTATATTGTTCCATAATAGAAAACTAGGAGAATGGAGTTATATAGTAAGACATTAAGATGATATAGAGCTAAGGAGTTCATAAGATACAGAATGAGGCATATATTTTTTTTTGGTGGGTTATACTGCTGATGGGTGTTGCACGTTGCATAATTTCAGTTTTGTTGATCATTTCATGGGTTAAAAGAAGGTGCATGAATGATCTGATTGATGTATATAAAGTTTACTCTTACTGTTATAAGAATTGTAGCAGCTTTGTATTTGGACAATAGTGATTTTGTCTGCTTGATCTAATGCGTTGTCTTTACTGCTTTTCCTTTCTGAAACAGGTGAGAAGCTTAAATTTAATGCGTGATATTGGCTTTAAGACTAAAGTAACTCTCAGTGATGCTCTCGAAATTTTAAGAGTATGGAGAACATCCAAGACCCCTTTTAAAGCCAGGTAGCACTCTGATTTTATATGGATGACATGTTGATCATGAAATTGAGTATCACGGAAGATTGCATAATTATTGGCTTAGAGCTTACATGTTTTCTTTATAGCTTGTAAAAGTATAACCTTTGTGAATCTCTTAAGGTGATTCTCTTTCATCCTTAACAGGACATTCTCTTAAGTTTGTGGTATGGTCTTATAATTGCTCATGTTGGTGTTGATATCCTTCAATATTTCTATTCTTGTTAATTGTTTGCACTATTAGATCATTATTTGCTACATTCTGATTTGTTTTTATTAGAATTTTTAATATGGGTAGAGTGTAGAGCACATTAACAAGAATTAGGCTTGGGTCAGCTATTGTCAAAATGACTAGAACATGAAAATGTTAAAGGGTTTATAAATAATAAGGGCCAACTATCCAAATGCCCTTACTATTTATAAACCCTTTAACATTTTCTTGTTTAGTCAATATGAGATACTCTAACATTCCCCCTTAAGTGCAACTAGGATTGGACGTCTAGTTGTCACTTGAAATAAACGCAGCGGTAACCGGACCGGGTTGCTGAGACTAGACATCCAGACGGGCAATCGGGAAATTAATAATCCGAACCAAACTTGCTCTGATACCATATTAGAATTTTTAATATGGGTAGAGTGTAGAGCCCATTAACAAGAATTGGCCTTGGGTCAACGATTGTCAAAATGTCTAGAACTACAACCTTTAACATTTTCATGTTTAGTCAATACGAGATACTCTTAACAGTTTTTCTCTTTCATTTTGTTTGTTCTCTACAATCTGATTGTAATTTGTCTTATCCTCTTTCATGAACTAATAAAACTCTCTTATGCCAGCATTTATCAAATGACAAGATTATACACGTTTATCTCGGATGAGATATCAGCTTCAAATAGCAAAATTATCGAGGCATTTCATATGGAACCTCTTATTTTTGTCCCTGATGGATCTAGTTCAAGGCAGGAGGATATCAAATCTGGTGTATTTTTAGCTTCTGAGGATGTATTTTGGCACGATCCAACTGGCTCCTTGGAACAAATGAAGCAGTTCCATCTCCAGCTTAGATCAACAGATGTGTCGAACTATCCCCTATACAAGACATTGAGCAATATTTATCCAGGCCTTCATGAATTTTTCGTCAACAATTGTCGAGTACCCGAGGTTCCTTCTTCCCGTAATTATCTTGACATTTTGCAGCACTTATCAACCATAACCTTGCCTTCTCAAGCTGCTAATACAGTACGTAGCTGGTATACAGATTTTTTTCGACTTGTCTGATTGTAATGCAATCTAAGTATTTTCTGTGGATGTTTTAGGTGTTCCAAGTTTTTTTGAAGTTGAGTGATGCGCTAAAATCTTGTTCACTCAGATCTGATGATATTGTTCACATGAAAGAATGCCTCGGAAAAATAGAATATGCAATACTTCCCACTGTGGTAGATAAATGGGTTTCACTACACCCTTCATTTGGTTTGGTGTGCTGGTGTGATGATGACAAGCTAGGAAACAGGTTCAAGCATTTGGATAATGTTAATTTCCTTTACTTTGGCAATCATGGTATCATGGAGCAAGAGACACCTGGCACCAAGTTGGCTGTCCTCATGCAAAATTTGGGAATTCAAGCTCTCTCAGAGGTAAGCACATACTTTCCCCCGTTCTCCATTTACCTGCCTTATATTTGTGTTCCCAGAACCTGTCCTTGAAAACTTGTTGATGCATTTTTTCCATGTTTAGAATATTGATTCTAATATCAATTTGAACATGCTGTTAGTATCAGCAATGCGTGTTAATATAATCCCAGCTATTCTGCGATATGGTTTTGGTGGCTTATTGTGATAGTTTTGATTTGTTCTAAAGGATAACTTCTACTCTCAGCACCTGGTGTATTTTTTGTATTGAGCAATTTCTTTCCTTTCTACTTTTCTTGGCCTTCCTTACCCTAGTGCATCCTGTTTCCCTTATGAATTTGCTTTTCATATTTCTCTTTTTGTGCAGGTCGTTACTCGTGAAGCAATATTCTATGGTCATGCAGACTCCACCTTCAAAACTTCTTTGATTAACTGGGCTCTTCCTTATGCACAGCGTTATATATATAGTTTACACCCAGATAAATATCAGCGACTCAAAGAACGTAGATTTGACAACCTGAGACAGCTGCAAGTTGTTGGTGTTGAAAAGTTATTTTACAGGAATGTGATAAAAAGTTGTGGTGCTTCATCCAGCAAGAAGCAAGAATGTAATTGTCTTCTAGAGGTATGGAATCAGTCATAATTCTGCATTATTTGCAACTTCTAATGTACAATGCCAGATGCAAAAGGGATTCCTTTCAAGACTGACTAAAGAGCTTGATGAAGCGTACTGTCATTTGGCTTAAAATTTTTTGTTTTAAGTGTGCTCGAAACATAGATATCATTTCAGACTATACCATAATTGGTCTCTTTCAGATGTCTCAGTTGTTCATTACGGAACAAACCATTGTTTCTCATATCCACTCCTAATTGAAGAAGCAATTTTCAATACCCATCTAATCTATCATTTTTTTTCTCGTTGTCCAAACAAACTCATGTCCATTACTAAGAATTCCATTCCTATTCCGCATCTTTTATTGTACACAAATGAGCCCTAAGAATAATGTGGGTAAGTGGCAGAAATGGTTTCTTCATAAGCAAACATATCTATGATCGAAGAAGGCAACCTAGTTCTCCTCTTTTATCCTTATGAGCTGTGTGGCAGCATGTTATTGTTGATTGTGTCTAAGCATTCACAAATATTTCTTTTATTGGTGTTCAGGGTAGTACTTTGTACACGACATTGGAATCAGATTCACATGCTCTATTTTTGGAGCTTTCTCGCTTGTTCTTTGATGGAAGTCAAGAGCTACATGTGGCTAATTTTCTTCATTTGATCACCGTGATGGTTATGTCTGGTTCCTCTGAGGAGCAAACAGAGTTCTTCATCATTAACAGTCAAAAGGTACCAAGGCTTCCTGAAGAAGAATCTGTTTGGTCCCTCTCGTCTGTTTCTGATTCAGCAGAGAATGCGGAAGCCCTTAAAATAGATATTGCTTCCAGTTCAACCTATGAGCAGAAACCTGCGAAGCTCAAGAACAAACTAGGGATTAGTATGAACTGGCCACCGGATGATTGGAGAACTGCACCTGACTTTGATTATGCTATTGCAAATGGCCAACCTTCGGCATCACATCATATCAAGTCACTTGAGATGAAGGATGAGAATGGAATGATCATTGGCTCCCAAATCACAGGAAAAGCCCCAATAGATCTTGATGCTAACTGGACCATTGAATATGATTCAGCGGTGTTAGTATCCCCGGACTCTCAAAGTATAACTGATCATTCTGCTCAAGCTTGCAACCAGACCCCTATTGTTGATTTTGCTTGTGAACCTGCTGAGGCATATGATGTTGCTGATGGCCCTGAGTTGAATGACTCTAAATTTCCCCAAAGAGATCAGCTTAACACTGGTGCGCCTGATAGAGCTCAAGCAATACTTACTGGGAGGCTCGGCGAACAACTTGCTTTCAAACATATGTGTAGCATATTCCCAGACAAAGTTGTCCGGTGGATTAATGCAAATAATGAAAGTGGGTTGCCCTACGATATTGTTATAGGGGAGGAAGGAAGTAGTAGGGAATACATTGAAGTAAAGGCCACAAAGTCTGCAAGAAAAGATTGGTTCCTAATCTCTACGAGAGAGTGGCAATTTGCAGTTGAGAAAGGTCAATCTTATAGCATCGCTCATGTTCTTTTGGGTAATGATACAGCTAGGATAACAATATACAGAAATCTTGTACAACTATGCCAGCAGAGGAAGCTGCGACTGGTTGTTATGATGCCAACAGAGTAGTTGTAGTTCCTTTCATTTCTTTGCTCCAACAAGGGCGGTCTTTAACCTTTTCCCAGATAATGCATGAAATTTGGTGTTGCTAGATGACAAAGAACTCCGTATCTGTGCAGTTGAAGTGGATTTGCAGTCAAGCAGAGAGTTGTATCTCTGTTGTTTATTTATGTTTCAAAATCTGGGTTTGACATTGGCCATCCAAGGCGAAAGACACCTGCAACATCATGTTCTCATCACAGGTTCCATGGACAGCTGGATCTACTGGTCTTTTTAAGCTGAAGCATATGTTCTCAATTCTTCCTAAACTATGACAATCCATTTTTGGTTATAATATATTCATGTATTTATGTAATCATATAAGAGCCCAATTGTATATATGACTCAGTTTATTGTTAACAAAGAAATGTGCAGAGAATTTCCTTCATATCTCCCCTGTCATATTGGACTGGGTCCTTTGATGGCGAAGGCAGCACAAGTAGGTAGAAGTGGAAGTATGCATGACAAGCATAAGTGAACTGTGAAGAATTTCTAAATAGGGTTGCAAAGACAAGAAGTGTATCGAGTAACATGAGTCGTTTTGATCTTTGAGTTCTTAAATGTATAAGTTAAAATGACGTTATGTTGATTAATTATATTTTTTTAAGTCGAGTTCTGAACAAAAGTTTACTTGGAGTCAAGATGCTTGCCTATATCTTCAATGGCGTCTAGGATATGGAAGATTTATCAAAATGGAAAGGTTAACATGCGCTGCGAGATCAAGCCACGAGTCAGACAACCCAACATTAGATATTTCTTAGATAAAGTTCCTTAACGACCACTAGTAACTACTTCCCATAGAAACCACGAAAACAGACCAACTGGACGAACTACTCCTCAGCTCACATAAGCAACCCCTGTATTTACAGTCACCTTCTGCATTAGGAATGGCTCTGAAATGGCATGTCATTAACCCATCATCACCCACCTTTGTACCATCATTTAACCCGAGAATCCTCCATTCAAACCCTCTAAAGCTTGTAAAGAACTCATCTTTATATGGTGGAAGAGGTACCCGTGTGTGCCAATCTTCTTTAGTGGAAGAAGAGCAAGAAGTCTCATTTACTGAACCCGAAAACCAGCTGATCAACGCACTTATTGGTATCCAAGGACGTGGGAAATCTGCAACCTCCCGGCAACTCGATGTAGAGTATTGTTTATTTGCGTTTTGAGGTCTTGCCGTTGAACGTAGAGTATATAACAGTATGCGGCTGGGTAATCTTTACAGAAACTTGTCAATTTCTTGTTTTGTAGGACGTGGAACGGGCTGTGAAGGTTTTGGAAGGGTTAGAGGGCGTGCCCGAACCAGTACGTAATATATTTTAGTACCTCCTATCCATAGATTTGATACACTAGAATGCACTGCTGTGCATTGAAGGTCAACTTGAATTAGAAGATGCTGGACATTGATTTGTTTACAATTGGGTCGAGCTTAACTCCATAGGCAAGCACTATGAGAGGACAAGTTAGATGCATTCGCATGTGCAAAAATTTACCACGATAAGTTGACAAAACAATAGCCAGCCCAATAGCTGCTTCGGTCAGCAGCTGCGATAGCTTTTACAAAAATTGAGAATAGGGTTAACCAATATGTTAACTAATCGATTACGATAAATTGGAT
>JAOTAX010000003.1:491422-540553 GCA_025629825.1 Erythroxylum guanchezii
GCAGCTGCGATAGCTTTTACAAAAATTGAGAATAGGGTTAACCAATATGTTAACTAATCGATTACGATAAATTGGATTAGATTTTGCAGTCGAATCTTCACTTAGTTTCACCCAAGTTTCATTTTGATTATGAATAGATCACCCAGGTTTGGGTCTATAAGTAGTGACAAAATCTTTTTTGTCGATAATCTCAATTCAATCAATCGAATATTGATTAATACGTAATTGATCGAATACTACTTGAAAAAGAAAAGAGGAAGACTGAAAGGAATATCTTATCGAGATAATCATTTGTTTCGGTAAATATGCTCTGCAAGCACCTGAAACTGCTTGGATTACGTCGACAAATAGAGGGTAGCTCCTACAAATGATCGGACTAATGACTTGTAAAATACTTTAAATAATTTTTGGTCAAGTCATGCATACATATCTATAACTTGTATTGGTTCTGCTTTCTCTAAGCTCATTGTGGTCATTCGAGAATATGTGATAATGATTCTGTTTCTGATCCATAGCTTTGAAGTAGCATAACTTCGTACTAGTTCTGGTTTCTTAGCTAATCTGTCTTCCCCAAATATAACCTGTACTACTGATAATGTTTCCCAGACAAGCTCAAGTTTAATTGAAGGTCGTTGGCAATTGATGTTTACCACTAGACCTGGTACAGCATCTCCAATCCAGGTACACTTCCCCGCATACCTTTCCTCTGCCTCCCAGTTTCTTCCTATGCTATGTGTGTTTAGTAGTATTCTTTGTGATCTATAAGCCATTTATCAACTCAATTCAGAAAGAGCCCTGATCTTTAATGCTCCCCCTATTCTGTGAATGCACTTCTGTCATTCTGAATCAACTCGAATTGCAAAATATGGAGAAACTGAGATACTGTACTTTTGGGATTATGTGAAAGTTCTCCTTATTCAAAGATGACTTGATTGAGAATATGTTGTTCCTCGGACGATTGAAGTAAGAATATTTTCTGCTCCATAATAAAATATCTCCAAGGTCCCCGATTGGCAATGTTAAAGTATACAATAAATCAGCAAATAAGCATGAGAAGACAGTTTTCTTTTAATAATCTATTTCCCAAATTAGAGTGAGCAAGGAGGAGTCCAATTATGAAAGTTCATCTTCATGTGCTTGAAACATTATGAAACGATTCCATCTGCATTTTTTGTCAATCTCCCTCTTACTGATTACCATATATGCTTGCAGAGAACATTTGTTGGCATTGATTTCTTTAGGGTATTTCAAGAGGTGAGCCTTCAAAAAGATGATCCCCGAGTATCCAACATTGTAGTGTTCTCAGACGTGATTGGCGAGCTGAAAGTAGAGGTATGAGGCCTATATCTTACTGTTGAATAAGTTAATTAACTTGATGTTTTTGTTCATAGAATAATAACTTGTCAAAAAGATAATCAATGTTGATAATACCTTTTCTTGAGATGTGAACACAAGATATCTAGAGCATGACCTTCATTCCAGCCATTTATTAGAACTCAGAGACATCAAGCAAGCAGTGAAAGAGTTATTGGATAAGATCACTTTCTATCTACAGCTTACTAACTTTTACCTTCCATAATCTGTAATCTAAAATTTATGGCTCTGATCTTTCATGCATTGGAAGTGATCAAAAGCTTGTTAGTATGGAAGAATCAACTCTTCATCTTACATCATCTACCTTTTGACAGGCAGCAGCATCAGTTGCAAATGGCAGACGAATCCTTTTTCGATTTGATAGAGGAATATTTTCATTCAAATTTTTACCATTTAAAGTTCCATATCCTGTGCCATTCAAGCTTCTTGGCGACGAAGTAAAAGGTTGGTTGGACATAACATACCTGTCTCCTTCAGGAAACCTCCGCATCTCCAGAGGTAGTAAGGTACGTGTTCATTTTGTAACCTCCAGGACACTAGTTTAGTTCTTGTTCTATTGATCTCTCTTGTTGGGAAGCACACAATTAGTGCATGTTTCAAACATATATGCTAAAAATTCTCTTGCATTTGTGTAGTGCAGGGCACAACGTTTGTGCTACAAAAGAAAACTGAACCTAGACAAATCCTGTTGTCAGCCATTTCCACGGGAGCACAAGTTAGTGAGGTAAACTGAGAAGTTATTAGTGAATTATTTTCAGGGTTCCATCAGTTACAAGATAAGAAAGTTCCTCCTTTTTAATCATTTACTGTGCAGGCAATTGATGCGTTCCTGACTTCAAATCAAAATGTGAATAAAGATGAACTAGAGCTTCTTGAAGGAGAATGGGAAATGATATGGAGTTCACAGGTAAGAATAAGATCACAAGAGCATCTACTGAATGAGTTTATATAGATGATACTTCTGCATCATCAAGTTCTTTCCTTTGTTTAAGATATGCTGTAAGAATATTCAAATTCTTCGCTGAAAATCATTTTCGGTTATTAATAATAAAGCAATAATTTGAATGCTTAATGTTTTAGTTTCAACTGAACTAATGGTTAACGAGTTGTCTATGTTCCAGATTGAGACAGATAGTTGGATAGAGAATGCAGCCAATGGCCTTATGGGAAAGCAGGTACAGAGAAAATGGCCGTCATAGTTCTGAAATTATATGGATGCAATCCACATAAACTTTTCTTATGGAGACATCTGTATCTCTTTGTTTTAGATTGTGAAAAGGAATGGACAAATGAAATTTGTTGTAGACATCTTTCTTGGCCTCAGATTTTCCATGACTGGAACATTTGTGTAAGTTTCTCAATGATCAATGCAGACTCCAAGACAAAGATAAATGCAGATTTTTCTTGAGGTTTTCTATGAATCCTATCTCTCACATTTGATACAATTTTGTTCAGCAAGTCGAACACGAACTCGAACACGTACAATGTCACATTGGATGATGCAGCCATCATAGCCGGTTCAGTAGGATACCCTTTGGAGATGGAAACCAAGATCAACTTAGAGCTTCTGTAAGATTCCAAGTTCAAGTTATCAAACATCCAATCAGAAGAATCCATTTGACCCTTTTCTAGGCTACAATTTTACACAGATTCTTCATGTGCTCATATTGACTATCATGTTGCAGGTACAGTGATGACAAAATAAGGATAAGCCGAGGTTACAATGGCATTACTTTTGTGCATGTACGAACTGATGGATCTAAGCAGAGGTGAAGCAGAGATGAAACTGATTCTGGATAAAGCCGGAAATGAATATGAAAGATGAGTATTGATCGGTAAAATGTCAGCAAAAAGGTAATTATCAACATTAGTAAATAGATTGCCTAAGAAAAGTATAACATTTGTACTCTTGAATGTGTAGCATTTGGAGATGTCTATCATTTTAGACAGCGAGTATATATTGTATATCATTTTAGATAGCGAGTATATTGACAATTTTGTCATTCAAGCAATTTTCTCATGCACTCTTGAATGTGTAGCATTTGGAGATGTCTTTGTTTTGTACAACTTATTGTATGGTGAGAGTTTGTATTTAGCAACCAAGAGAAAGCTACTGATTTCAAAGAAGTTAGTGTTTAATAGGTCACTTCACTCTCATAAAGCATCTAATCCAGCAAGAAGAATCCCAAGAATGTAAACTTTTCCTTCAAGTTGTATCTACCCATAGCTATTTCTTATGATTCTGCTTCTCTTTAGCTCAACTTTTTTGCTACTTCCCAATACCTCCTATATTGGAAATATGTATAGGATCAATAAGGTCATTTCTCATTGCATTTTACAAACATCTCTAATGAAGCCAATCCCTGGTTCTTTTGAGTGTCATCATATCAAAACCAGGTACACCTAATCATATCACGTGTGAAAAGAGCTAATAGCTAACATAGTACATTGAATAAGAGCTTCTGCTTGGCTAGTAAGCAAGAAAACTCGTGCTCAGTTGCGGCAAACGCCACTCAGCCTGAAACTCAAGCTTCATTCTTCACGCTTCTCAACTTATGCCAGCAAAAACACTGTGACATATCATGCCTGAAAACTTATGCTCTTCAGAAATTCATCATACTCCTTCAACATCATCGTTGATCCTTAGTAATGACATTGCCAAACTTTATACTTGAGGAGATAGAGACTAGTTGGGAGATACGGGCATGAACCACAGAGCACTTGACCAAGAATTGCCTTCCACCCTGACGTCCATTAATGAGCAGTCATCTTACAAACTCTCCCAGCTTGGTATAGTATCGAGTAGTAACCATACTTTTTGTGTTGGTACACGTCAGTTTGACACCAAAACTTACCCCATCGTTGGTTGAGAGGTAACAACTTGGAGGAGTTGCAATGGCATCAGAACCGGAAACCAAGCGTCTTCCATGAACAGTGAGGACACGCATCTGTTCTGTGTGAAATATTACATTAAACTGGCTAAGACTTGCTCTTAAATCTTCTGCAAGAGTTCTTCCGGATCATTACTAATCAGATTAAACAGAAAATCACGCAGTAGACATTAAAGATGGTAATTGATCGTGGACAACATGAAAAAATGAGTCAAATCTTAGTATTAAGCTGCAAAAGTTAAAAAAAATGTAGGAATTTCAAGCATACAAAATAAATGAAGATATTAAACAAAGTCAATTAAAAAGCACCAGTACATAAAAGTCAAGGATTTAGCTTACAAATTCAGGATCCTGTAAAAATCTAAAGTTTAAAAAGGCTAAATCCTAAGAGCTACATCCTACATTAAACAAGCCAAATGAGAAAGCATGAGAAAAGAAGAGTCAGCTCTTCCAACTATCCCTCTTCGGCCAATAAAACTAAAGGGAAGAAAGAAGTAACTTGAACTATATCAACAGGTCGTGACATATCTATAGTGACTCGAGCAAAAAATATATCCATCCAGAGAAGACTTACATCAACACGGGACAACTAAAATGTCACCACAGTCACTGCTCTTCTCTAAGCATACTTCAACACTCTCATAAACTCTCTTTACTCGGTCCAGCAAAATATCACCAGCTCAGATTCGCCATTCTTGAACATTCCCTATTCTGAGAATGCCTTCAAGTGCATGCTCATCACCTATTCTATCATATCCTCCTTTACCAGGTCTGAATTAATAGATAATACACTACTATATCCCCTATTCCCATCTGTAATCTCGTTATCCTGAA
Source organism: Erythroxylum guanchezii (assembly GCA_025629825.1). Classification (NCBI taxonomy): domain Eukaryota; kingdom Viridiplantae; phylum Streptophyta; class Magnoliopsida; order Malpighiales; family Erythroxylaceae; genus Erythroxylum; species Erythroxylum guanchezii. The sequence continues at coordinate 496,522 of JAOTAX010000003.1, forward strand.
CGGTAGCTTCATTGGTTAGTATGATCTCAGTCCCTTCCTTATCATCCTTTACAGCAACTTCATCATTGCCTACATTTTTTTCCATACAAGCATCATTACACTCACCCTCAACATCACTGCCTGTATGTTTTTTACTATCCATGCACTCCACCTTTTCCTCATGACTAGTAGCATCAAAATCACACCCTCCATCACTCTCGTTCCCATTCTCATCATTCTCCGACACATTTTCACTAACGTCCTCCTCGACCACCGCTACACTATTATCCTGACCACCAGCACTACTTCCACCACCACCGTCCTGCCCCTCCAAGAACAGCAACCTCCTCCTTAAATCCCCCAATTCTCTTTCCATCAAAAACAGCCTTTCCTTCAAAGTCAAATTCTCTTCCTCAAGTTGAGCTATATGGGAATCCTGATCATCCACCCTATTCTCCAAGACATTATTGTAGCTATAATTATACTCTCCAACCCCAACACCTCCATAACTGGGATATATCATCTCAAATCGACTCAAATCATGGTCTAACCTCCTCTCCACCTCCACATGCTCCTCCACATCACTCTCACTCGAGCCGTTACCTTCTTCTTCCTCCTCCTCCTCATTTCCCGGCGACCTTAGCCTGATCAACCCCTTCATCGACCCATATCCATCCACCCCCCATTCCTCCTTCGCCATATCCCCCAACACCTCACTCGACGGAGAAATTATCGGCGTCGGCAGCACGGCCGGTGTCACCGGACACGGTGACACCAACGAAGCAATACCCCCCGACCTTTTCGCCCGTATGATAAAAGACGTCGTGTTCCGTGGCGCATAAGGCGCAAAACGGTTGTTGTACTTCTTCTTGTTGGGATTGTAATAGTACTTCCTCGCTTTCATTCGATTCTGAGCTTGCAACTCGTTAAGACTCGGTGGCTTATACCCACCACTACCACTAGTAATTGGATTTCTCTGCTGCTCTTTGTTCTTGTTGACATTCTTTCCCTTCCAATTGTTCTTGTTGTTCTTGATTCTTGACTTGTTAGAAGCAACAAAATTGTTGCTATTAAAGTTCAAGGCAGCACCATAATTTGTTGGATCCACGGTCCACGGCTTGTACCCACCTCTTGTCATCGGATTCATCACCATCATTGGCGGTTGGTTCATATGCTGACCGTGACCCAACTGAACCGGGTTCATACCCTGGGTCATCGGGTTCATTACCTGAGATTGAGTCATCATCGGCGGCGGTTGCTGGCTCATCATCGGCGGCTTTTGTTGCTGTTGGCTCATCATCAGCGACTGATCGTTCATGGGAAAATGGAAAAATAAAATAAAATCCCAAACCCTAAATCCCTCAGGAGAGAAACCCCAAGATGAAAAACCAAAACCCGAACTCAAAAAATATGAAATTACGCGGCTTTAATTCAGCACCCACAAGAAATCAATCAAAAACCCTAGAACAGGTTTCGATCTTGCAGTTGCTGTTACAATTTCGGGTGTCGAATTTCGTTAATCCCTTCGTTTCTCAAGCAAATCAAATTTCTTTAGATCGATTTAACTCTAAAAATTATGAAATCCCAAGCTTTACGATTTCTTGCGTTACGTAATTTCTGAGATTAGAAGGAGGAGGCGCGTATATGTAGGAGATAAAGAGAAGGCGGTTTGGGCTTTCCGGTCTTTTGAGAATGTTCTTCGATAAACGGTGACGATGATGACACGCGTTGAAGCTATAGAGACTTATTCTAAAGTTGGATTTGGTATGAATTAGAAAGTAAAGGTCTTGTTGGATTGTTGGAAGTCTTAATTCTATTAGCATTAGGGCCCAATTTTACCAATTTAAATTCATGACTTGTTTTCTTAATTTAATTACCACATCTATTTTTAATATAAGATATGAAATATTTAAAATTATTTATTTTTAAAAAATTAAACTTAATATTAAACTTTTAAATATTTTTAATTTAATGACTAATCTTTCAAAATTCACAAAAATTAGGTTAAAAAGTTGTTTTTGCTAATATTGTTAATCATTTATTGGATATGATATATCAACAAAAATAATAATTTAATTTAATTTATATAAATTTCAAAAAGGTTAGTCAATAAATTAAAAATTTTAGTTCTAAATAAAAAATTGTACACTTTTAAATATATCATCTCTATATCAAATGTTAAATTAGTAAAATAAAAAGTTTAAAAGATTCAAACGATATTAGGCTGTTATAAAATTGATTGAATATAATTAAAGAATTTAAAATATGATTAGAAGAGATTGTTCTTACTTATCGAATAATTTGAATTTTAATTAAAAAATTATTAAATAAAAATTAATTAATTAATTTGATTTATAAAAGCTTATTAATTATAAAAATGAACCGATTTAACCAATTGGTTTTTAACAACAAAATTTATTAAAGTAAATAAACTAAACAGTTGAAAACTGAATCAAAAAATAGATTGATTCAAAATTTTCAAAGATAAATCGACAAATTGGTTAAATTTTTTAATCATTGGATTATAATAATGTTCAATCAAAACATAATTAGACCAAATCCTAACATATTCTAACGTTCAATAGGTGGATTCTTAACAAACATCAAATTATAAAAATTTGGTAATAAAATCCAATAATGCACAAACAATGCATGAGTTTCTTTCGAACTTTTCTTTTTTAACGTTTTAGATGGAAATCATTTACAAGTACTTAGGTAGGAAGTAGGAAGAAGTCATTGGAATCACTCAAAAGAGGAAGCATATCCTTTTGATCTACTTGGAATCATTCACTTTAATACGGGTCCATTGAAACTACTATTTGGGAATCATATTCTAATTACTGAATTAAACCTCACATCCTCACCAAATGCTTTACCACATTCATTGGCCTTACTGAAAAGGGAATTTCTTGATTATGGTAGATTAGCATATCAACCATGTGAAAGAGTCCATGGTTCCTTATCTTCCCTTTAGTACTCCTCCCCGTCATTGTCCAAATCACTTTTGCTCTATCTTTTCTCCTTTAGAGTCATTTATTCTCGCTATCTCTCTCTCTATTCTGCATCTTTCACGTTTGAACTTTACGGAAGGATAAGAACTTATACTCCAAAGGGAAATTACCAAAGCTACAGTTAAGAATACAAAAGCAAGCACTAAATCTAATAATCCTCGTATTCAAATTTGTCATAGGGCTCAATTAATTCAAGTTTAGTCAATTTAAATCGAGTTCTATAAAATTGGCATCCACTTATGTCAAGAAAGATCTCGCATATCGAAAGAATACCAATGAAACCGATCATTAATGATTAATTCTAATACCCGAAACTATCTGATACCTTTTTTGATTAGACATATCACTTTTAGAAAGATAAAGAAGAATTGAATTTCAAACCGAATGGCTTCCAATTTACCAACCCTAGAAGGCTTAACCTCGACAGCTTGACATGCTTGGGATGCTAACAAAATTGTCTTCTATCAATTCTCAAAACAAGACTGAAAGAAATTGATTAAATATATTGAAATTTTTATGATTTAATTTTTGTTATTTTAATTTTCATAATTTTAAAATTACATTTTCTGTATAGTATTATTAAAAATAAGATCCTATTCATTATAATAAATAAAAATGAAATTTGACAAAAATTATATATGTATTAAATAATAATGAAGTTAGTATCACGGCATGCAAGATTCTTAGTATAATAATGTGATAACAACGTATGACTCATTGGCAATTAATTCAATGAGTAGACAAAACCCCTTTTCGGCATTTACTACCAAATTTAATTCAAATTCATAAAAATGGTAATCACTATTTGATCTGCTTACTCATTGTACTTTGGGAACAGCGACCTCTTTCAGCACCTGTGATTATGAGGCTTTCTGGTTCCTACACGTGTTGTCATCACTCGTGAATTCCGAACTTCAGTCAATTAAGAATTCACGTGAAATGAACTAGCTGATTTCTGCATGTAGAAGATCTATAAGAAACAAACGAAAATATTATTTTCTTTCTTTACTCTTCAAAGAATCAAAACACACCAGTAAGATCATGAGAAAATGAGTAAGTTTCGAATCATCAAGCCTTTTAGAAACAAAATAGGAGTAGAATACAAAAGATATGAAAAAATTTACATTAGGAATTTGCGACGCCTCTCACGAAAAAGCACTACTGTTCTACAAGCTTATATAGGATGAACCACTAATGTGCAATAATTATCAACTATACATGTGGAATAGATAGAGCTTAGATCCTGCAGAAATGGGCTACAACAAGACTACCCGAAATCTATATTATGTCACACAGCTACCAACATAAACAGAGAAGAGCAATCCCAGGTACATGAACAATGGGCTTGCCACATTTACCATGAAGAAAATTATATGTCAAAAATTCGAATAAAAAAAGCAGCATAAAGAAACCGGTAACGATGGCGACGGAACGAGGTGCAGAAATCATATCCCAGTGTTGGGGTTGTTTCCGGCGAGAATTAGAGAAATTTCCAACCCTCTGCTAAAAGCTTGGTTGAACATAAGCCGGGTTTGGAATGTTGATACAAATGGGAACCAAGAAAAGAGAGCGATAGGCATGAAGATGATCATTCCCATCCCAGCGTCGTAGAGACGGGCAATTGATCGGATGGATTTCCATAATCCAAGCTTCTTTATCAATGGCTTCCAAGCAGCAGCAATCTGGAAAACCAACGAGATTCCAATATTGGAAAAGAACAGAGACTATAAAAAAGAAGCTGCTACATAAGAGAGAAAAACTTGATCCTAATTTGAGTATATTATATAACACTAATTAGTTACAGCTCATGGGAGAGAAAAACTTGATCCTAATTTGAGTATATTATATAACACTAATTAGTTACAGCTCATAGGAGAGAAAAACTTGTTCCAGTTGTTTGAGAACCTCTTTTCAATCAAAAGTTCGTTTCACAGGTATTCGAACAGGTTACGATTATCAAGCATATGATGGTACATGCCTCAAATTCACCATTGTACAAGAGGCCAAACAAAAAAAAAAAGGACTAGAGGCAAATATAAGTTTAAAATTTCACAATTTTAGCATGTTTTTTATTGTGATTTCAATGCGTAAAAAAAATTGTTCTGTTTTAGTTTTTGAACAAGAGCAGAACTAAGAAAAAAGGAGTACTCACAGAGAGGATTGCCCAGCCAGTGGGTATAAATGCTAAAATGCAAGCAAATATGTCAGGAATAGACAACTTTGTGAACACAACAGCAACAGCCAATCCAGCCAATGCCAATAGGAATGAGACACCTTGGATGAACCGCAACAAAAGCTGGAAATTCACAGACATCTTCTGGCTGAATGTGAACACCTAAGAACCAAAATTTTAGAGGAGGAACAAGAAGCAATCAGTTTACAAAGTCTGATAATCAGAAGCCCGATGTCATGTGGTTTATAAAGTCATATCACATACCTTGAAAAGAACTATGAGCACAGCAAGCACAACCCAAGATAAGCCATACACCTACAGAAATAACCAGATAAGGTCTCAACAAATGAGAAGTGACAGTTGAGCTAAATTCTTTCCAGAACTGTATGATTGCATGATCAAACAAGCAAAATATGACTAAGGACACCGGTAAATGATGTCATTTATGATATCAATATCTAAAATGATTTCCATTGACCAAAGAGTAAAAAGCATGAAAGAAGCAAACGATGCCTGTATACAATGAGTAACGAAAACCTGCAATTAATGATGCTCGCACACACTCACCGTTAATGACGTGTTACTGCCCTGTACGTTTAGTTTGTACACGATGCCATACTGGAAAACGAAGAATCTTAGGCTCAAAATAGTTTCAAGTATCCTCCCACGCAAAGTTCGAATATGCGCCTACAAACACAAGAATTGAGCATTAGAATGACCAGTGCAATGTCAATGATACAAAGTTTAATGGTATTGAAACTTTAAAGAAACTGTGTATATTGAACATGTAGACTCAAAAGATAGAAAAACATGCCTTGACAGCAAATTTAAATGCTCATAACTACTTTAAGGTTAGTAATTTGATAGGTGAACAACCATTGACTGGTTAATGTGGACAATCAAATAATTTGCACTAAGACCTTAAGGACAACCACTCAAGTTGCCAAAGGGAATGATGAAATTCTAACAGGCAATTGAGGTGGAAAATTTACTCTATTCTTGTTTTGCAAAAGCAAATTCTTTTGTTCTATGCAATTATTGGGAAGAATTAGAAACATGACAAAGATATTAATGCAGAAATAAGCAGTACCAGTTCTTCATCCCACCAGGCCTCCCAGCTTTCTTCTCCCTTAACCCCTATTCCACCTCTGTAGAGAAGCCAATTTGTCCAGTCCCTGAAGTCTTCCACGGTCCTAAAGTATAAATTGAGTTACTAAATGTAGCAGCATTATACCTAACTTCAAAGTACTATAATACCAAAACAGTGCTTACTTTTGCCACTCAAATCCGGACGGATTAAACAGATACGGAGCAAAAAGCCAAGAAAGAGCCATGAACCAACTGCTTATTGATAGAAGAATGTATGATAGTGCACCTCCTTCGTTATATCCATAGGCAAGGTACACAATGAGCAAGAGCACTACTTCTAGACTGGAAAAAGGGACAAACAATATTCAGGCTTAAAGAAGACTTTGTCTTGTAGGGTATGTGGGGATCACATAGAGAGGACAAAAGATTACCCCTTAACAAAGTGACTCCGAGAGTATAATCTATAGTTCTCGGCAAACTTGATATGGCGGACCACAAATCCCCTACCTGTGGCTCGGTACTACAAGAAAAAGACAAAAGGTTTAACAAATTGCATACAAACCAAAATAGATTAAATTATGAAGATAGACATTAAGGAGCAAAGAATACCTTTGCACCACCATGAAGAATGGTCCGACCAAAGTAATGTGTCCTTGTTCCCAAAGAGAATGTGAAGAACACAGAACAAAGCTGAAACTGCATTGTGGTGAAACTGACAATGGCCTACAGCATATATGTGAAAAATTGCATAAAGATGAACCTCAATATCTCGGCATACCAGAATCAGAAAAAGGACGTCAAGTATGTGACGTCTCCAACAAAATTCCAGAATCAGAAAAAGGACGTCAAGTATGTGGAGTCTCCAATCATATAAATGCAATTGAGGTGACAAACTGCTGTTTAAACCACCACATGCCCCAAAGATTAACACAACAAATGATGAGACACCTTAATTCAATGGCAAGAGGAAGATATTCAAAATGGACAACCAAATACTTTAATTAAATCACTTGATCCCTTAATGAAATTGTTAAAAAATCCAAGTAATTTGAAAATGCAGTTCAAATAAAAATAAAATCCTCCAGTGTTCAGATTAACCAGATGAATCATTAGGGATGGCAATGCACTGGCCTATGGGACAGGCCAGACCCAAATCGATCCGAGACTCAACTATTCTAAGCAAAACGACACCGTTTTTCTTAAAAGAGTTAGGGGACTGAATTTAAAAAAAGACGTTTTACACTTTTAATTTTAAAAAAATTATTTAAAATAATTTGGTGGGGTAGGCCCATGGGCTGGTCCACTGTCATCCCTCCTGTGAATCGGTATAAGCAAAGCAATATTCACAGATTACTGAACAGGGTTTACATACTTTAGCTTAGAATTGTACTTGATCCATTCTTAGACCACCAGGTTAAGCATTTTGGTTCTTCTACCCCAGAATTAGAGTCTTTATGAACGGGTAGGTCTTGAATTCAAACCTTGTTCTCCCATCTATGATGTATTAGTGGATTTTTGCCAGCAATCTTTAATTAAATTAAATCCTTGGGTTTCATCATTCAGAAGAAAATACATAGGTGGAAAACGGAAATTACCCTGAGAAAACCTTGTTCCAAGATGAAGCCCAAAATCATTGGCACAGCAGTAAAAACACCAATTTGAAAAAGGAACTGTGTATTTAAAGCAGCACTCAAGGCAGTATTATTCATTACACGAGCTCTCTCTTGAAAAGTTTCACCAACTCCAGACAATGCCTGAAAGAAGAACACATCTCAATTGCAAAGTTTCATAAGAACTTAAATGCTCACAGTATGGAGTATGAAGGGGAACACAAGACAATAGCACATCCTATTTTCAAGGGTTCAGAAAAATCAACAAGCCAAATGTGGAAATATAAACAATCGAAGTCCCCAACTTGACTTCACTTGAGGTACTTAATTCCCATGTCTCAACAATTTACTTGTTTCCCACATTTATTCCATTTATTCAATGACTATTTGCTATCGTGTGAACATTGATGCATCATAAAAGAAATAGAAAATGATGGAGGAAAGACCTGTGTATCAAAGCAGCTTTCGCAAGTGAACAAAAACAAATTTCTAGAAGGTAAAGCTACAACAATGAGAGGGGGGAGAATATCATTTTTGTGTGAAGGAGATGCTTCTAACTGCTCTACTCTGATGAACCTAAGTGTCAAAATATGTAACTTGGAGCTGAAGTGTGCATTTTACCCTGAAATTAGGGAATATCTTTATACTAATTACTTCAAAAACAAATGTGTAAAGTAATGAAGATATTCTGGGACTAGCCCTAAAATGACATCAAAGTTTCACACCCATAATACATTTTGGATTGGGACTAACTACTCCTGGCAACTAAAAGAAACAGTAACTTAACAAAGATCAAATAAACATTTCAATTGGATGATCATTAAAAATGCTCCATATGTAAGCAACACATTCAAGCTTACCAAATATGTCTTTCCATAAAGGAAAGCGTACACAGTCAGCACAGTTAACTGCAAAACAAATTCAAAATGGTATTGTTAGGAGAACTGGAGGCCATGAAACTAAAAATGTGTTGAAAAGCTCTTGTCCTAATTATTTTGTGACTTCCTGCCTAATTCCCCCACAAGACACTAGACTAGGCATGCTAAACCTTTATTACTCTAAAAATTTAAGCTATTGCTTCTCTATATCATTTTAAATGCAACTCAATTACACATATGGTCACATCACAGGTAGGAAAAACAAGTATAAGATGTGAGAAACATTCAAGAAGAGCATAATATTTAGGAGAGCAAAAAGATAAAAAATCATAATCAGTACATGAAAAAGGGCAATCCAATGTGTCGGAATGAACTTTATCCAATGGGAAAAGTGAAACTTTTGAACAGTCACTCACCATAGTACAAAAATAGTATCCCACGGTGGTAAAGAAAAAGGACATCATCCGAAAGAAGTCAAATAGCTGCCCAAGCCTGTATATATCACGACTAAGAACTTGCTCACCATTGCCACCAGCAACCTTGCCCTCAAATAGAGCAATCTGATTAAGACCAACATCTCGTCCTTTACCAACCTGGAATTAAAATGGACATCACAGTTTGAGTTTCTGTACTAGTACGTCATTTGAAATAGAAAGAAAGTACCTGAATGTATTCATGATGAGTAATGTTTCCTTGCCGAAGAGTTGAATTGAATCCTGCATATCAAGTCAAATGGTCAAAAAACTCTATTGTATGGATATCACCAGAAAATAATTCAATCCAGAGAAAAAGTTAGTAACAAATGACCATGCCTGCATAAATATCTTCACTGATGTTAATTACACGAGAAGCCTTGCTAATACCACCCCTAGTTATGTGGAAAACTCTGTCAAAAACATCTGGATGACCATAATGCATCCGCACCCTGCACATTCCAATCACTTTCAGCATAATTGACCATATACTGAATCAAATCGAGGAATTGCAATTACTCTGAAAAGTGGGCTTACTTAAGAGGATTAGCCAGAACACGCTGACCAAGCGTGACAAAGCTAGTTTCTTGATTTGACATAAAAGAGGCCAAAGAAGAGACACTGAACCAAAATATAAGCCTCTGAATGATCATGATCCTAATAAATGAAAATACAGAAACAGCATAAAATGATAAACAGAAAACAGACCTTCCAGTAAATACATGCTCCCTGACCCCAAGAATAGTTGGAGGACGAATACCATGGTCACGATGGAATTCTTCAAGAAGATTTCTCATCTTTAAAGCCTCTTCAAAATAATTATCCTAACGTGACAACAAATATAAAATTCCACGCAAGGTCATGAATTGCCAAAATCAACAGATCAGTGTGATAAACTTGTACGTATAAATAGCTAAAGTATTCTATCAAAGTAGCACTAGAATATTATTTTTTGAGAACATTTGAAAATAATATATTAGAAGATTAAATAATTGCAGTAGTGGTCATGAATGGAGTTCAAAATTTAAATCACAAAGATATAACAAGGATTGCCCAATCTATCCACTAGGAAAATGACAAGAAGGACAATGGAATTCATGCCGCTCAATCTTAAGTTACAATTCTAAGGCCAGTTAAATTCTCAGGAGCACTATATCCATGTCAACCCCAAGGCCATTCAGCTGTTGGGTATTGGAATTTACATCAATAACTAAGGGCCAATCCATTTTACATGAAGCCAGACATGAAAGATTTATCAGCAGATGCATCATGTGGAACAGTCAAGCAAGATGTCACAATTAACCCTTCAGGGAATTCTGTATACACCCACCAACTGCCAGACCAAGATACAATTTTCAGAGGAACAAAATGTTATGGATAGATCTTTCTTAGTTTCCCCAGTTAGTAATAAACTCAGTAAACTAAGTTGGAAAATGCAGCATTTGTGCGTTCAAAAAAACAAAAAGGCAGAATATATGACGACAACTCCTCACATAACGAGGTATATACAGTAGTTCCTTATGAAATTGATGCACACACACACACACACACAAATCATCAAATAAGATCTATATGTCACAAGGAGGAAGGGTTGATGTAGTGTCAGGTAGAGTCTTGCAGTCATACATCAGAATAACTTACGGCATCATGAAAATTTTGATCAATATATTATGAGATCAAAATGAGAGATTGGTCACCAAAGTAATCATAGTTATTCACAGATTCGGAGCCTTGAGCAGTTTATCCCTGATGAAAAGCTACAAATGTTTCTATCAACATCCTTAGTGTCTTAAATGTAAAAGTGATAACCAATTTCTCCTATTGGAGATGCAAGAAACTTGAAGTGTATTAGACTACAATGTTAAGATAAATAATACCATATCAAACTTGTGCGATAAGTTTCTGAAGTCTCAATGTAGTGATAAAGGTAAATTCAGTTACCTGATTCATATCAATTGTCTGAACCGCACTTCCGCGAGTAAATACAATAGCATGGTTCTGATTCTCAGGTTTTCCTTCTCCAAGTTTTGGATTTCCAGGCAACTTTATAGAGTAAATTTCCTTCGCAATTGGAAAACAAATAAAAAAGGGCAATAGCATAATATCTAATTAAAAACTCTACATGATAGGAATGCCATCATCACAAAATTTAATTAACAGGGCTACAACAAAAGGTACTTACATGTAAGACTTGCAGCCCATTAGCCCCATTAGCCTAATTGGGTTTTATAGCTCAAAAGCTCCAAAGTAGAAACTTTGAAAAAAAAATTGAACATGGAGATTGCAATGGGACATGAAGAATAATGCTGATTTTCAAGGAAGTATGTGTCATAGTATTTTGGGTTTAAAAGAAATTAAAAGTAACTCTGTATCGTATGTTAGGTGCTAGAGGACAAAATCCGCTTTGGTAGCTACACGATGCATTCAACTGGCTTAGATCAAACTTGAGGCATAACCAAGCAAGCCCCTAAAATCCCACCTTCCAAATTGATTTTTCGGCCAAAAAGTGCAACTGAACAACTATTACTAAAATAAAAGGCAGTCCAGTTGCTAATTTAGAGTAAATTTCACTAGGAAAATAGTTTGTACTAGAGGCGTTAAGCTAGAGGAAAATGAAAAAAAAGTTGAAGTTCTATGTGTAAAATTGAAGTTCTAAATGCATGGAAATTTTGACTGTAAAGGCGTAAAGTTAGAGGTAAATGCAAAAAAAGAAGGGTAGGGTTACAGCTTATATCACACTAAACCATACAATTGTAAATTCTCGAATACTACAGAAGGCAGGTTACGGGTCATGCTGAACATGATCTTGAAAAGTAAATGAATAAATTTTTGTCCACTTAATATTAATCAATATTGACAACTACTGCAAACAACAGATGAGAATGAAGAAAGACACAAACCTTATCTTTTCCGTTGATATCAGCTTTCACAAGCTTGGAATAAAAATCTCTCTGCACTTTACCATCCTTGAGAGATTCAACATCATCAATAAAAGCAACACGGAGAGCTTCATTTCTAACATCACAAGCATAGTATATATCAGGCATATTGGACACTATAAAGTATTTAAGGAAGAAGAAAAAACAAAAAGAACACAAGAAAGGTTGAACACTCTAATGGGATGATAAGAGGAAAATGAGATGAAAAAAGAATTGGGAACTAAAAAGAGATTGAAAAACAACATTTATTAGGGCCGAGAAGCTAGAGCTCACCTTTGCATCAGAAGTGCAATATCAGCTGCCTCAGGTTTTTGCTCCTCTTTCTGTTTTCCATATATTTGACATGTTACCACATATGTAAACTTTAAGTCAGCCTGAGCTCGAGCCTCACGAGACAACTCAAATCCCTTCGTATCAGTTGCATCATCACTAGGAATGGCAGCTTCCAAATCTGATGTTAGCCAATGCACAAACAAATCACTTACCATATCTGAGTAAACTAACAACCATTTACGTGAAGACCTTACCTCCACCAGTTGCTCTTTCCAAATGGGCTTGAAGCATAATGGCTTTCCTATAATACATCATCCCACGAACTGCATTTGGACAATGTATCAGCTTAGAAAGATTGAACAGCTAATAGAAAGGTATGTATTCGCTTAATTTAACATAAAAATGAAAACTGGGTCAAAAAACAACAGGAGAACATACATATCAACAAAAAATTAATAAAACAAGAAAATATGCCCTCAAAAAGTCTTCCTCTCTGCTTTCCAAAAAGTACAAAGTGCAAATAATAATGGCCCAATACTTATGCTGGTTGACAATCACTAAACCCAACAACAATGTTTGTACAAGTATATTATGTGCAACAAGAAAGACACGCAGAGGCTAGGTGAAATCATTTACCAGTTCTTGCCAATGTTTGTCCCCTGTAAGAAGCCCAAAACCGGAGTTCAAGTACATCACTAGGACTATCAAAGAGCTCCGTATCTAATGCATTTTCATCACGCCCAATTCGAGCAAGAAAATTTCTCCATTCATCTGCAACAGAATATGAAAAGAAAAAGAAAATCAGACTGCAGGCAATTTAAAGAACAGTACAGTTCAAGCTACTGAGTCAGACTTGTAAAAGTCAAACTAATATAGACAGCTGGCTTACAAGACTCGAAGATTGATCATCAAATGATTAACCAAAGAAAAAGTACTCTCAAACTCAAACAAATAGGGTGAAGCAAGAGACAGAATTGTGAAAGTAAAGGATGAGGAGGAACAAGAGGGTTTAGGATTTACACAAAGTTTAACAGGATTCAGCCAAAGACCTACATCTACATACACAAAAAACACGAAAGTACTCAAGTGTGTCATTAACAAAGTTTAGATATTTTATTTATAACGATGGGAGAATAAGAACAATACTCCAAATAGAGTACACTAAATATTCCACTGTGGAAGCAAGATTTATAAATAATATAAACATATAATAATACTAAATACTAAATCTCAAATCTTCAACCAGAGATGAAAGGGGCTTCAACAAGCCAAACACAAGTAACAAATCAAACATGCACAGTAGGATTGCACAAAATATTTCTTTAGGTATTTTTCTATTATCCTTTTCACTTCATAACTTATTTTTACCATCATGGATTGACCGTGCTACCATCTTATTAAAGATCCTATCCTCATGAAAACACTGATAGCACACATAAAAGATTGCCAGAAAACAAAAGATGGACAAACGTTCATCTTGGTATAAAAATGAGACAGTCAAACTACAAAAGCACACTGCAACATCAAACACACAGAAACATTCTGCAAATGTGCCACAATTAAGCACAGCCTACCTGGAAATATTTTCTGGAGGTAAAACAGAGTTGATATACCATCTTCATTCTTCTTTAGCAGTTCAGCCATGCTATAAAGAACAATCTCAGAATAATACGGTGTGAAAACACTGCAACAAACAAACGTGGTTGAGATAATGAATTTGTCAAATCCATTTTACTCCTGCATCTTATTCCAAGATAAAATAACCTGAAGGGCAGCATCTCACGGACTGGCTTTGTTATAGGCATATCCATAAAAAGTGAATTTGTGAAGAATTGTAGTCTGCGCCTGGCCTCGATATTCTTGGGAACATTTGAAGCAGACTCCTTAATTGTTAAAAGTGAATGCAATCTTTTAACCTGTGCTCTCTGCATATTCACCAAAATTACTTTTATCTCATATGAAAAGAACAATAACTCCAATTTTATAATGATCTGAACTTCAACTACCAAGACATACCAACTGAGCATTTCTTGGCCACTTCAAGTCTGTAAACAGACGACCTTCAATCCTGGCTTTTGAAAGCAAATCCCATGTTTCATAGTGCTCCCTGGAATAAAGATTCACATGAAAATTCAGCACAGTTCATAAAACATGTATAAGAAAGATAACTGACAACAATAAGGCTATATAAGACCTCATATCAATAGAAAGCACATCCATGCGCACAACATCATAGAGATCTTGAACAGCCTTAATTGCACCTTTTACCAAATCCGGTGTCTCTGCCTCTTTCTGTAGAAAAATCAGTTCAAAGAGAATAAATAAAGGCATTCTCGCACAGAATCATTGCCTCTCATATACACAAGAAAGAACAAGATGTTGCAATAAGGCATGCTTACAAGTAGACACTAGGCCAGATATCACAGTTCAAATTGTATGAAGAAAATGAAACATATGAATGCAATATATATCCAATTGACATATCTGAAGCTGATGCATGAAGTTACATAGATGGTGTAAATATGCCGGATCAGAAATATAAAACGCAACAATATGCAACAGAAATGCGAATTAGATGACCATGGAATAACCCCCCAAAAGAAAGACAACCATTTGAATAGAGGAGATAGGAATAATAAACAATGCAATTGGATCTTTTCATCTTTTATTCAATTTTTACATTTTTGACTTCTCTGTTTAAGGTTAGCCATTTCTCTCAAAATGGCTCTATTAAACATTTCAAATTCGCTTGGTGTTCCCCTCAGTTTGATTGAGCTATCCGGAAAGCTAACTCTTCCACACTTGAAAAATCAACAAAAGCAGATATATAACATACCAGAATACCCGTCAGCGCAGTTACTCGTGAAATAACTAGTGGTAACTTATTTAGCCCGACGTTACAATGAATTTCCTTCTTCCCAATGCTTGCTTGAATGTCTTCGTATACCCTTTCAACCCTGAAATGAATTTGATAACCACAGAAAGCTTCTCATGCACATGCAATGATTCACATAGCAAACAGGCGTGAGATCGCTTAAAACATCACATACCACATCCTTCCTTCACTTCCCAATATTTCTGTAAGCATGAGTTTCAGGACACAGTAGCACTCTTCAACAGCATACTTCATATAGTCATCTCTTGAAATTCTCTCCCACAACTCATCCTGTGAGTCTCTATTTTCTACAGCGATATCTTTAGCCAAAAATATCTACACAGCATGAAGAAAACCAAAAGGGAACTAAGAGAACTATGATATTCAGAAAGATCATCGCATAAAAATTGCACTAAGAACCTCAAAATGACCTTGCTAGCAAGAAGAAAAAGGGGCCACTGAACCAGGGGAAGATTACTAGAATTTTTTGGCATCAGAAGCAACTCCATTTCCCTGATTTAAGAAAGAACAAAAAACCATTATTATGGTTCAAACCGCTATCACCAGGGGAAGAAAAGGTGGTGATTACAATAAGCTGCAGCCAGATTAAACATATTTTTTTCTTAGAATTCCCTCCTATAAAACCAAATTGAGGAAGTAAAAGTTAAGGCCGCAAAGGAATCAATCCATAGTTTCCCAAGTACACAGAAGAACGGACTCAAGCTACACACAATCTAAGTTCCTTAATCCAACCTACATTATAAACAGAAAATACTAAAATTCCACAAGACAATAGAATATACAGGAGCTAGGATCAGATTCACTTTGTTCTCAACTACAGGATGGAGGCACGGTCTCAAGCCTCTAAAGGAATACAAACCTTTGAGCATGTTTACAATCTCCTCTTAAATTGAAATTTAAATCATATAGGATAACAGATATAGTAAACTCACAGGGTAGATATATAATCCTCTTCCCTAAGATTCTTTATAATCTCATTCCAGAAGGGAGAGAATCTAGCAGCATCAATCTTTTTGTTCTTCACAACCTACCACAGAGAAGGTTAACCACCACAGATCAGCACAATCAAAGATGAATAAACAAAGAAGTAAAAGGTTAAAGCTACAAGATAGCAGAATACTTTTCACCACCAAAGAAGTATAAGTATCAATGCAATCAGTGAAAGAATTAAAAACATGAATGTCAGTTCTCAACATAGAAAAGCATATCAAACCAAAGCAAAAACTCCTGCAGGAATCAACCAAAAAAAGGCATTGAAATGTTAAACTTATCAATTAACAAGAATTAAGCATGACAATGAGCAATGCAGGTCACTAACCTGATTAGAAGAGCTGCCAGGAGTCCTGCAAGACATACATTTTTTTAAGATCCAATGTAACAGCACAGCAGAAAAAAGAACAAGAAAAGTATGAATTTGAAGGACCTAAACAGGATTGACTATCAACCATTATAAACAACAAAGACTGAAGAAGAAACCTACCTGTTCTTAAGTTGAACATGTAGAGTATTCATAAAAGCCCCAGGAAACTCCTCAAAGATTTTGTGGACAGCTTCAAGAGATCGAATCTGCAATCATTACAAATAGTGACTCTCCATGGAACAACAGAACTGTGGGAATGTTAAGGAAAACAACAAATACTGAAACGCAAACAAAGCCAAATCAGAAAGGTGGTAATAAAGTAGAAAGAAACTACAAAAAAATTGTGAAACTACAAAAAAAATTGCACCAACTTAATGCAGAAGGATCAATTAAAATGACTTACTTCCCCAAGGCGATCTCTAGCTCCCAGTAAGAATCCATAAACAGCAGATATGATAGTGTAGAACACATGGATATCTAAAAAATATATCTGTTGAAGAAAAGGGGGAGGGAGGGCACATCAGATCAAATTGACTTGCCTTTAAAGTCCTACGGAGATAAGAGACACTATTTGCTAAATGAGCTCATAATAGCTCTATTCTCCAACTGAGATAGCAGTATGTTTCACTTGGTTCCAATAAATTAAAATTGGTTTCTTACAACTGGTACTAGGGTCCCAGTTGAATATACTTCAAGCAGAAATACCCACATGTTGATGGAAAAATGATACATATAGCGGCCTCTGGGTGCACAAATTATGATTTATCATAGAGTACAAACCAGGAATTTAAAATGAATAACTAAATCAGGTTTAAAGTTGCACATGATTGAAAAAATCCACATCATAAATATGAATATGAATTTAAGCTTACAGCAATTACAGGTGCCCACAAACTAGCAACTGTCAATGCGTTATGGTTATCTGCAAGCACAGAACAAAGACAATAAATATTGGTATTTGAGCAAATTCAGCTCAATGCAAACATGATGGGAAACTTGGTGAAAAGTGCAGTGCCACTGCATGTTTGTGTATATCATACATGTAGACAGATTAACAAAACATAATAAGATCTTACGTTTAGACACAAGGTCATGCCAAGAATATGGAATATCATCAGTCATCTGCACAATAGCCTTTGTTGGTTTCACCAATGGACGGATCTGTATTAACCAATAAAAATGATTAATTGAAAGGGCAAAATTTCATGGCTTGGTTACACAAGCATTTTATGATGCTACTACTTGCCATGAGGAAATAAGCAAATGCGAACTTCGCACCCAAAATAACAAGCCAGAAAAGCATATACCTGCAGCAGCAAAACATGTCATTATCAAAGAGTGGAGAGTTTGATTTTACAAGCATTCCATACCATTCTTTGCCCAAGCAGTGACAGAAATTCAAAAGCCTATAAGTAGCAAACAAAAGTGTGAACATCAACTGATAAGAGATCAGAAGATTACTTTATGAAGTCACTAGTCCTTTCATACATGCCACGCCCAACGTAGTATCTTTCCTATAAAGAGCACAAAATCAACAGCAGAAAATGTAATATATTAGATACCAGAAACTGAAAATGATACAGGCTTGGCAGTTTTGACCCGGAACAGTTAGACCTGGCCCAAAGTCAGCAGGCCAAGCTCGGTTTGACTGTTCTTTAGGCCAAGC
Source organism: Erythroxylum guanchezii (assembly GCA_025629825.1). Taxonomy (NCBI): domain Eukaryota; kingdom Viridiplantae; phylum Streptophyta; class Magnoliopsida; order Malpighiales; family Erythroxylaceae; genus Erythroxylum; species Erythroxylum guanchezii. The sequence goes on from JAOTAX010000003.1 coordinate 514,869, forward strand.
TTGGGCTGAGGGCAACCCGAAACTCAGCTGGCTTGAGGCCCCACCGCCAGAACGATGTTGTTTTGACAGTAGGTTTGAAAACATCAGGACCAAAACGACATCATTCTGGTCAGTTATTCTATCGATAATGTTGATTTTGTCCACTTGGAGGAGGACAGGCCAGATTTAGGCTACTTCTGGCCCAGCTCATTTCCAAGCTTAATATAATACAAGTGTATAAAAAAAACAATATTCTAGAAGTTAAGAAAGGAGAACAAAAGAAATGGCAAACCTGGCGCATCCACTTGATGAAGCGAATTAAAGGCCACTGATCACATTGATTAGTAATTTGGTGACAAGCTGGTATTCGCATAAGAAAACTAATAAAAAGTTGGACACCAGCATAGACACCAACAACAATGATATACAGTCTGTAAAGGACTGAATTTTCCTGTCCCTGGAGAGCTTTGCTGTATATGAGAACAGCATTCAGATAACAACAAACAAAATGCAGGCAAATTGTTAGAATGATAGTAGTAGGACATATTGAGATAAATGTTGGAATGAAAACAAAGGAATAATTGATGGAATGATTCACATACATGTAAAGGAAACACATGAAGACCGAAGCTGCACTAAACCAAACAAAACGCAGAAAAACCCGTGAAAGGGCTACATGCTGTGTTGTGGCATAAGCACCATACATCATGAGGACATCCAATACACCTAAATCAAGAGGAAAGAGATCCACCAATTGAATCATGCGATAGAACATTTAACAAATTAGTTATGTTGAACAAACTCCATTTAGCAAACACCTAAAGCACCAGTAAAAGAAGTGGAGGACCATACTTTCAACAAACTTCATCACAACAAAAGTTGGCCCAAGACTCAGAAGCTCCCGTATGGTTTTCTTCCCAAAGTTAGCATTATTGAAAGCAATAATGGTAAGCCCCTGCAACAATATGAATTAATATCTCAGGTAAAGGGCAGAATCTTTTATGTTCACAATATTATTAGCTAGGAAACAGATTATGGATAACACCAAGAGATTTTCAAGTATGCAATAAAGGGAAACTAAGTGAAACAAGTTTGCGTCAGGACATGCATACCTGTAGCATCATAACAAGAAATATCCAGAGACGGTGAAAACTATGGTAAATGTGAAGGAATGTCCTATGCTCCACGAATGAAGTTTTCCCTTGACGTTGACTTCCTGCAGTTTTAAGTAGATACTACAAAAACATACAAGCAAATAAAGAAACATGATTCACAGTGTGACAAGTATCCAAGGCATAAAATAAAAATACTAACTAATATAACCTGAAGCCGTAATACCCGACTGTCTTGTCTTCAAAATGGAATAAAGAAACTATAAAAGATCATTCATATTTGACAAGATCGTTAAAACATATTTAAGACAAAGAAATAAGTTCAAAGATTATGTAATTATAATGGCATCACCAAAACAATGTGATTTCAGTAGGTTTAATCAGACAATCGGTGATCAAAGACAACCATTCCAAAGTAAACAACAAGGCAGTTCATTACTACACTTAAACTTGCGTTCAACAAGGAATCATGTACTATAAGGTAAACAACAAATCATTTCACTGCTATAGCCTGCACTTTCTTCAGCAGGGCATTCAAGAACTATCAAGGTTTTCAAAGTTTTTTAATTCCCAAAAAATAATGAAGTACATGATAAAAGAACAGCTAAAGCTGAAATAGGACAAATTTGGATAGAAGGTAAAAGAAATTATCGATAACTTTTATTCTTAGGACCTCCAGTTAAAAAACCAAAGATGGTAGCAATAGAAAGTTGCAAACCTTTGTCCTCAGTTTTGGTTTCTGGAAAAAGGGCAAACCCTCGCCCCATGGCCAGCTGAGGTCAAAGCAATTAAGCGACCTGGGACATAATGAGTAGTTAAGACAGATGTTCAGGTCAGCACATTAAAGTGGATAATCAATAGGAAGTAAATTAGTGAACGAAAAAAGTGTAAAACTAATTGATTTTTTTCATTAACATACTTTATTTAGATGATGTCCCATATTTTACAATAAGCAGATAAGGAAATTGAATAAAAAGGAATATCAAGCTCGAAATCAGGATACTCTTAGCAGTCTCCAATGTCATCTAATTCAAGACTGAAAAATACCGTGCCTCCATTTAGCATACCATCAAATCAAATTCAAGTCAGTAAACCAACTAGCATGGCCTGCAAATAAGTGAAAACTTACCAAAAATACTCGTTGAAATCGTCATAATTTCTCCAAGCAGAATGAGGTGCTTGTCCATTATTATTATTTGCAGCTTCCTATCAGTGTTAGGCACGTTAAGAAGAAAATAGAAGGCAACATAAAAGGACAATTGCAGAAGTAACGAAATGTATGGAGATCGTAAGTAAGGAAACCACTGATCATGACAGACCACTATAATATGTCCCTAGAGAAACACTCATTGAAAAAAAGAAAATATTAAGATCCAGATTACAGGAAATGCTTATATTCACAACCTTTGGATGCTTAAATTATGACGAAATTTTATATTCAGAACTTTCAGAAAGGATAAGGAACCACCACAAAACAGGAAGGACAATTTCCTTAAACAACTTCCCACTATCAAGGGTGAGTTTCCTGAGAAACAGGTTATAATAGCAATCATGTATACAAAATCTGGAAATAAAAGGATTTGAAATGCTTAGAAAATGTTTGATTATATGTCCTATGTCCCAGAGTTAAGGAAAGTAATTTATCAAAACGAAAGCAGGTAGCAGTGCATTTGCAAATGACAAATGAACAAGTACTGTCACTGTCCCAAACTTCAACCATGATTTTGACACTTACTGCAGCAACAACCTCATATAGAGGAGTAATAACGTAATTAAGGAAGGAGGCAACATTGTCTTCGGATCTGCGGCAGCTATTTGCAGGCTGTGCTATGGGCCGCTTCAATATCTCATCCATTTCCCTTACCATCTGCAAAAAAAGTTTAAAGTTCAAAGTGAAGTTACTAATATCAGTGTAAAAATTGAAAGTAGTAGTCTATAATGCTATTATAACATTCTCATTGTTTTGATAGTTCATTTAACAAAGAAAAATAAATAAAAAATTATTGCCACGCCTTAGTAGCAAATTGGAAGAAAAAAGTCTACTGAGCAACTTCAACAATAAATAAACACACATTTTGATATCAGAAAGAACTGATCAGAGCTTAAGATTAGTGCAATCTGAAGTAAATGAAAATGGAAATAAAGAGAAAATGGATAGAAATGAACAGGATAATAAATCAAAATGCAACTAAAGGATACGATGCACTCCCAGGACGACTTACATGATGAAATATGTAGCACAAGCACTCTGGGAGAAATCTAATATTAGCAGCTTCACCCCATATAAGAAAGTACAGGGAAACAAATAGCAATTTCTTCTCCTTGCTAACAGCCTCCAAGCTGCAAAGCACGCGATAATTTTAGGGCATGATATCACAATAACTATCCAGCAACAAGCTAATGCAAAGGATGGTTCCATACTTGCTCCAAATAGGCTGAATGCACAAGTAGTTGCACCACTTTATGTAATTATCAAGTGATTTCATGAATACCTTCAGTACAGCAGCTTCATCCAATTTCTGGAACAATAAAACATGGGAATGTCAGATTATAATTGAAAATATTAAGAAAAAAAAATCATTTTCAACAAAAGCAGATTAAATTACAAAGGGAAACATGTAAACGGAACAAGAATTATGCAAAACAGGGCAGTAAAATAAATCACAACCAGCTATTTTATTATTTCTAAGATGTATAAGTCACAAAACTCTCCCAACATTCTACATCAATTAGAAAAAAAAATTGCACAGAAAATGTATCCACGAATTGAACATAACAGCCAGGAATTGAACATAACACCAGACCACATAACGCAAGTCATAAAATACATAGATATGCAGATACAGGGCTTCTTTTGATTTTTAAGAAAAGCAAGCAAATGCCAACATTACAAACCACCTAAAATGTTCTAATAGAAAATCAAAGCAAACTTAAACTTGTGATCCAAGCAAAATCATGCATACTGGTTCAGTTTCTTCAGGGATGCGGAGTCGAGATTGCTCATTTGCAAGAAGATGAACTACATGTTCTCGCTGATTAGAGACATTATCCTTCTGAAAGCGACAAAGTAAAAACCCAACAAGTTAATTGCAAAACTACTCAGATTTGAGTAAAATTAAAACGTAGCTACAGGACTTATCAACTAGCAAAACATTCAGTCAGATAACCGGTGAAAGTAACTATCCAAAACCTTCCAGAGAAAAACCCAACCATCTACCTAAAAGGAAGCGATAACATACATAACTTACATCGCATCACCAGAAAGGTACAAACCTGAAACCCAAAAACATACTGCAGAAAATCCAGCATATCAGCTTTCCGTGTAGAAGGAAAAGTGAAATCCTCTGGCAAGTTTGGAAGACCATGGAAATATTGTAAAGCAGAACTAGCTGCCCGCACCTGCTCACAAGCTCTAATGAATAAGGAATGCGTAATAAGAGAACATGAGCATCAGATATAGAAGAAAATTAGTAGACCTCAGGAAAAGTCACAATAGCATTTGTTGTACTTTGGCCATCAACTGGGATGATATTATAAGCAATTAAATCCTCAGACATTGCTGCATCTGCTTCAATCATTTGATTCAGCTGCAATAATTTAGCAATTGTTGAAGTGGGTACAAAAACAAAATAAGAAGATAACACTCTGCTCACACTTAAAAGTTGCAAACGATGTGGCATTTCTATGGGAAAATCACACAGCCACAAGGCTGAAAAACACTAAGTTTCAGATTTTGCAGCATGCCCCATTTCACAAGTGACTATTAAGTTTATGAAGATACTGTCAAAACTACACTAAGTTTCAGATTTTGCATTATGCCCCACTAGAAAAGTGACCCTTAAGTTTGAAAGATAATGTCAAAACTATCTAACAGAGAACAAGAAGTACCTCTTCAGGAATTTCCTTCGTCAGCTGCTTAAGCACTGACCCTAAAATTCTAAGAGTTGCAAAAACACGCTTTCTCTTCACAGTTTTCCTTTCCAACCTAGATTGGCAAAATGGAATCAAATAATATATCAAGATTAAAAGAAACTTTAACGTAATCACAACAAAGAGCAACTGTCATGACTTATCCTATGACCACTTGAGTCTCTACTTCAATATCCAATTTTTTTGAAAATCCATGTCAGTTGACTTTCTCTATATTGATGAGTTTCCTTCTATTTGTTATGTATTTTTGGGTGGTTGTATGGATAAAGATGCTCTTCCACAAGAAACTGCCAAGATGTAAAGGAAGAAAATTTTCTTGAGTTGGTTAGATTAATTGGGATATCAAGACATCTGGAGCAGGGGTAAGCAATTTGTTTTCTCTAGAAGATTCAAAGTAAAGAAAATAACTTTCCTTGATCCTTTTATTCCTTTTATGAGAAGCATTAGAGAGAGTGTAAGGAAAGGAAAAGAAAAACAACACAAAAAAAAGTTGAATAGAATAAGATCAAAGCAGATGGAAATGTCTATTCATGTAATGAATTTATTCCTTGGCTATTCTAAAAACATACTCGCCAAGGTTTCCACTGAATGCACCAGACTCCCTCAACGTCATTTCTTCTTGTCGTAGCATGTCTATATTGTTCTTCTGTCTATAAAGCTTGTAGAATTCTTGTAAACGAGGAATATCCTGGCTTCTATCTATTAACCCACTGTCTCTCTTAGCAAGCTTTTGCTGAAAGTTTCTCAAGATGAAAATAAGGGGTTAGATAGAGTAAATAAAATTCTTATTATAAATATATAACCAGACAATGATAGATACATACAGCACATAATGATTAGTAGAAGAAGAAACGGCAGAAGGGCAACATACAGGCAGCATGTGTAGTAGGGGTTGCAAACCGGACAGTACACAACTTGGTTTTGGAAGATATTGGCTTCGCACATGAAAGCATAAAACTTTAAAAATCTATTGATAAGGAGTATACCTTGATAACAGATGTTAAACCCGTCTTGAACTGCAGCACACCTCTTCCCTCACTATTGGGATCCAGATTTTGTGCCAGTGAATAAGCATGCTCACACACTATAGGTAACACGATGAATAGAATCCAATCAGTTGCAAAGATACACAATGCTTTTACTAGTTGTAAGTCAGCCATTATCATTTGCTGAAGGAGTGAAAATATTATACAAGAGAAAGAAAGAGCAAAATGATTTTTGGAAGACTCAATATTGCTGTGTTATATTTACATCAAATGATAGTTGTTACTTATTTTAGTATCACCCATCTAGCTTGAGCTAATAAAAATTTATAGATACAATCATAAAATCATCCAAACAGCAAAGTACTGGCAATACCAACTCTTTGCCAAGCTAGTACCCCATGTTCGAAGCAGCAATACAATGAACCAAGTACAGTAATCAACAAAAATTCCGCATTGAGACATTCAAGTCCATATCTTATGTAGGCATATCAACAAGAAATTGAGGTGTAGTGCTACAGTTAACTCTTTGAATCTGTATCAATTTAAGTTTGAAACTCGAAATGCATATAAAGATTAGACTACGATCTCTACACTCCTGTCCATTCTACTTATACTAATTCACTTTCAAAAGAGCTTCCCCTCTCTAACAGATTGTGCTAAAACCAGGAATTATTGCTTAGCAAAGAAATGGAATGATCAATACACCAAAACCCATGATATACCAGCTATAATCAAACCAAAAATGGAACTTAGGTAGAAAGGCTCTCAAATCTGATAGCAAAGTAAATCATACTATTTCTAGAGTAATAATAGGAAGGAACAATAAGATTACGAAAAAAACTGAACACATACAAATTCTTGAGACATTTGGATCTTCGTCTTGGATTTCATCAGCAGCCCTCAGAATCGCATCTATATCTCTATTGTTTGCTAATGAAGAAGGAACATATCCAGCAATTCCACCAACAGGCTGCCCAACCCCATCTGTGCCAATTCTTTCCCTTCTTAATGCGGCCCGTACTAATCGCTCCCATAGGTCCTCTGCTCGGGACATTTTCTACAGACTACAAAGTGATAAACAAAAAGTGACAACTAAAAACCTTAAGAAACAAAAATACCAATACTGCCTTCAACTATACAATCAAAAAAGGACAAAGCAGAAATCAAAAAGAAAAGGGGAAATTATTTACCTCTTCCGAGCCAAAATTTTGGTAAAGAAATTGGTACCAGCAAAATACTGTGAAAATAAAAGAGAAGAATCTATCAAAATATGAGCGAAATGCTAATTCAAAAATTGTGATACGTTTATCATAACTGCAACATTACTGTTGCAGGATCACTGCTTCCATATAAACAATGTATAACAACAAAGGCCCTCAGTTCCAATATGGCAAGAATCATTCTAATCAATCATACAACAGCATTAAAACAATGCTGGACTCTTAAATCTCAAAATGCAAAAGAAAACCAATAACAGAGCAATATAAGCAGGGCATCAGATGTTATAACGAGCAAACACTGCTTGAACCAATTAACAGATCAGTTAGGACAAAATGAATCCAAAGTGTAGGTTAAATTACAAATTCAAAGCGCACAGAACCATTCCTTCTCTTCCTTGGGATAAGTTGGCCAACTTAAATGTTAGCTTTCGTTCTTTCAATTTAAGCTAAAAAAAACAGCTTGAATCATCTAAAATTAGAAACAAACAACACCTCACACTGAAAACAAAAGGAAATGCCAAGTAATATACAACAACTCTATGATCACTAAACTTAAACAAAAAACAAAACAAATTTAATTAAAAAAAGTAAATGAAGTTAACAGATTTGGAGAGACACACAACACAGAAGACATTAGCATTCGGTTTAAAACCTTAAGATCCGTAAATGACCTCCCAGTTCCTCTCGTTTCTTCATCAACCAAAACACCAAAAGAAACGGCTCAAAAGAACAAAACAGAGAACGAAAGAAAGAAGCAAAGGAAGAGAGAATGATAAGAACCTGAATCGCCGGAGACCGTAAACCCTAGCCTAGAGACAGAGTTGAATCGTAGCAGTGAAGAAAGGAGAGTAAGAAGAAGATATAATGGATGAACCGTTCTAACGAGGATGTAAAGAAAAAGAAAACTATTCAAAAGTAGCGTCTTTTTTGGGTATATATATTTTTTATATTTCTATATATATTTATTTATTTTAATTATTAACCGGAGAAACCGGTGACAGCCGGTTGTGACACGGGATTTTGAATTGAACAAATCTAAGACGCGGCGAAGGAAACCCGCTGTTTGTACGCTGGTCACGTGAAAGCCGCGTGATTTATTCCATCACTTTTTTGTTATTTTTTATATTTTTTTTAATAACCAAAAGAATATCCCTTTGATAAATAAAAAAACAGTATCTTTTTGATAAACAAAGGTAAAAGAAAGTATAACTTTCACGTGGTTCATTTTATTTTTAATTAATTTAAACTATTTAAAAGCACATGTTATATTAAAATTATTTTTAAAAAATCTTAAATTTCAATCAATTTCTTTTAACATAAAGAATTATGTAACATATTTTAAATGATTATTTAAGCTTAAATTTAATTACAACTTCAATTAAAATAAATTAATGATATAAATTTGAAAAAGTAACCTTAAACACTTAAGTAAAGTTGAAAAGCTAAAACCCAATTCATATTTGAATGGATAAAAGTCTTATTTTTCTTATCATTTAAAAACAGTATTGTACTACTAGGGTAAGTTTGTATATTGTTAAATAAATTTTTGAAAATTTTACAAAAAAATCTCTTTTTTTTTTAATTTTCGGTACTGGCTAGTATAGACCGGTACTATCCAAAACAAGTCAGTACCGATAGGTACTATCCAAAACAGACTGACACCAACCAATATTTAAACCTGATATGTCCCATCCTTTGTTTCGTGTCAATTTTGGTCCGTACCAACCAGTACCAGCAGGTACAAAACGGTATTCAAAATTTTGGTCGGAGTCCATTCAAATATGTACTTACTGTCATTAGTTAAAATGATGATGGGCATACATATATACTTACTGTCATGCAGAAATACAGACAGAATCTGGAGAATGGTAGGACTGAAGATTGATTTTTGACTTACAAAATTGCTCTCCCCTCAAAAGCACTCGACAGTTCCTACCTTCATAATCAGAACAGGCTACAAAGCCTACAATGGATATGAGCCTGCCTCAGGGGAATCAATACATATTTACTCTTGGTACTATATAAGATCAATCTCTCATTGAGTGCTACTCCTTGTTACGGGACGACCGATCTTTTCTGTGTCCGCCTAGAATACGTGAAATTTGCAGACCTCTGCTGAAGGCTTGGTTGAAGAGCATACGAGTCTGGAACTCAGACACGAAGGGGAACCAGGCAAGGAATGCAACCGGCGTGAACAGCAGCAAGCCCATAACAATCTCATAACCTCGTGCAAGTGTTCGGATCGATCCCCAGAATCCAGCTCGGTGTACAAGGGGCTTACATGCTTGTGCCAACTGTTAAAGAAACATGAAAATGGGTACTTAATCGGTAAGCAAGTTATTTGGTTGCAATCTGAGGCTCAGAAAATCAATGCATGATCATGTTTAGCAAGTTTTCGGACCCAAGAGCAGCAAGGAAGGCATAAAATGTAGTTTCTACTTACCAAAAGTATTCCCCAACCAGTGGGCATAAATGCAAGAATGCATACAAGGATGTCCTGCAGTGTCATATGAAGCAGTGCAATTAAGGTGACCAGAATGGAGACAAAAGTCAGGAATATTAGTCCCTTAATGAGCCGGAAGACAAGCTGGAACTCCGCACTGAATTTTCGCCGTCCTACTGATACAGTCTGAAGACAAAATCAAAGGAAAAGACAGCATATGAATTATTCTGAAAAATTTCAAGGAGAGGAGGAAAAGTAGATGACTAATCTGAACAGCTTCAGAACTAACACTATTCGGAAAAGTGGAAAAGGACCATCCTCGGATCTAACAGCAATGTAAAGCATCGACCGAGCAGTTACAGTCACTTCATAGCATCTTTTTATTTACAATCAATCAACATTAACCAACAGAATAAACAGTATATATCAGTCTCATATATTTTTTATCAATCAAGTCTCGTGCACAATATTTATCCAATTTCTAAAGGTTTAATTTCAAAACAAAAAGTAAATTAATATGAAGAATGTGAATATCTGGTTTACCTTCATCACAAACAATATGACAAAGATGACCAGCCATGATACACCATAGACCTACGACCAAGCGCAAAGGAGATAAAGATCAATTTTTTGATATTCAGCAGTCAAGAAAAGATAAATAAACAGAGTTGCAAACGTACCAGAAAACTTTTGTAGCTTTTTACAATTGTCAAGTGATATACTAGCCCATATTGGTAGATAAAAAATCGCAAAGACAGCAATATCTCAGCTGCTATACCACGCTTTCCAGAATGGCGAAGATGCTCTTGTTCTTCTTCCCACCATGACTCCCAACTCTTTTCTGGGGGGACACCTATACCCCCTCGATTAGTAATCCACTTGTTCCAATCAGTCCAATCATCGACAATTTTCTGCCACTCAAAACCAGAAGGATTGAACAGGAAGGGGGCAAAAAGCCAAGTTCCAACCATAAACCACATCGACACAGTAATCAAGACATATGCAACAGCACTTCTGTAAGACTGACCAAAGATTTCATACACAATAAGTAGAATCATCATCTCAATTCCTTTAACAAAGTGACTGCGAGAATAGAGTCTATAGTTTTCTGCAAATTTGGCATGGAACACCACGAAACCACGACCTGTGGGCCTGTATTTTGCTCCTCCATGAAGCAATGTTCTTCCATAGTAATGAGTCTTGGTGCCAAGAGAAAAAGTGAAAAATACTGGTGCCAGCTGGAGTTGCATTAATATAAATTCACTCAGTGCAGTGCGGAAACCCCTTTCCAAGCCAATTTCCATCAACATAGGTAACGCCATCAAGAATCCAATTTGGACAAAAGATTGAGATGCAAGAGCCACTTGAAGAGGCTTATTGTCCCGAATTCCTCGCTGAGTACTTAAACCTTCTTCAAGTCCACTCAGAACAAGGTAAAGGCGGCCATAAAGGAACACATATACAGTAAGCACAGTTATCTGTGGGTGAAAAAAGATGTCAGAAACCACAGAATAAAGCACATTATTGCAACACTTTCAAATAAATAAGCACAATGGTAACGCACCAGAGTGCTGAAGTAGAAACCAACTGTCGTGAAATAGCATGAAAGCATTCTAAAGAAATCGAAACGGTGTCCAAGCCGATAGATGTCACGACTCAAAGTCTGTTCTCCATTTCCATTGGCAATCTTAGCCTCAAACATTGATATCTGATTGAGGCCCACATCCCTTCCTTTCCCCACTTGTATATATTCATGATGTGTGACATTACCATCACGCAGTGTTGAATTGAAGCCTGCATTTGACAACCATATTAAAAAAGCAAATTTCACACAAACAGAAATCATGTACAAGAGATAAAACATCACAGAAACTCCTTCCTCAGTTACATACCAGCAAATATGTCCTCACTCAAATTGATGACCTTAGATGCTTTACTGACACCCCCTCTAGTGAGATGGAAGATTCTATCAAAGACATCTGGATGACCATAATGGAATCGGACCCTATATGACGTAATAAGGGGCTTAAAGAATGTTTCGGTATAATAAATGTACAAAATTAAAATATTACCTGAGCAAAACTAGCCGCTAAACAAGAAACAAGGGACAGACAACATATATGAAAATGCTTAAATACTATTTGTGGCTAAGATTAGGAGATCCGCTATTATATATTTCGTACACAGAGCCGTTGTCATGACAGTATTCGTCAAAATCATTTTACTACATATTCAACAATAGAGGCCCGACAAATGTTACGGTTTGATCTAATAGTTAAATACAAAACTAATATGGAATTTATAAGGACTATGAGCTCTCTACCCTCATAAGCTAGCTTTTGAGATGTGGCTCTCTTAAAGTCCTTATCAATTGGTATCAAAGCCGACCTTGTAGTGGTGGCTCATGGAGTGGTGGCCTGGGAGTACCAGTCGTAACCAACAAGGATCTCAGAGTGGTGACCCATAGAGTGGTGACCTAAAAGTGTCAGCCGTGACCAACATGGCCGTAACCAATGAGGACATTGGTCCTTATGGGGGGATGAATGTTACGGTTTGATCTAATTGCAAGGTATGGGACTTGAATCCCATATTGGTTAAATACAAAACTGATATGAAATTTATAAAGACTTTAGACTCTCTACCCTCATAAGCTAGCTTTTGGGGTGTGGCTCTCTTAAAGTCCTTATCACCCAACAAAGAAATCCACTTCTGAAGATGCTATTCAAAACTCTAACTATCGCTTTTTATTGCATTCGATTCTTGAATCATCTATTTAATTCAATGAATTTTTTTTATTTTTTTATCATTTTTCCATGATTGTGTAAAATCATAGCACAATCAATCAAATCAGTGAAACACAAATCTCAGAAGTGATTATAATTGGAATTTCCACTGTCATAACTCACTTTGAACTTATGAACAACACATCAAAATTTCTCACAGAGAACATTCAACAAAAATATATACTGGGCATTGCCATCTGCATTGTTCTTTACATTATTGTTCCAAAAGTTCAATATCCTAAGCACTTCTTTGGCTCATGTGTCTCAAGTTACCCAGAGTTGTTGATTTTAAATAAGCAGTTCAGCTCTGTCCTTGTTCATGGCTTCTCTACATTACTCAAAGAAAAATGAGAAAGTAGCATTTGAATAAACTCAACTTACTTAAGAGGGTTAGCCAATAGCCTCTGGCCAATAGTCACAAAACTTGTCTCTTGATTAGACATAAACCATGCAAGAGAAGAAACACTGCACCAAGAAAAATAAAAACCAGCAATGCATGACTTCTAAAGAATTATGGAAATCATCTGGGCAAATCACTAACATAAATCATAAACAAGAATGTACCTTCCGGTAAATATATGCTCCCTGAGGCCAAGAATAGTAGGGTTTCTCACACCATCATGCTTTTCAAGAAATTCTGCCAGCAGATTTCTCATTTTTAAGGCTTCTTCCATGTAGTTATCCTGTAAATTTGAAGAATTCACAATTTGCATCCATTAAGGCAAAAAGATAACATTGTTAGCAAACAGCACAAGCAGCATTCATACCTGGTTCATGTCTATTGTTTGTAAACCTTCCCCACGAGTAAAAATAATAGCGTGGTTCTGGTTTTCTGGCTTTCCCTCGCCCAACATGGCTGGTCCTGGAAGTTTAATTCGATAAATCACCTACAAGTGGAAATCAAGATGACAAGAGAAACAAACCGTAAGATCTGCAATTGTCAATGCATAAAAAGTTGTACAAATGAATAGCTTTTTTATAGCATGTACTAACCTCATCTAGCTTTTGTACCGGCTCTGAAGAATCGATGGACTTTGGTAAGGCAGCCTTCACTAGAGCAGAATAGTAAACTTTTTCATTGACGGTGCCTCTGCCTTTACTTGGTTCCTCAACTTCATCAATGTATGCAACCCGAAGTGAAGGGTATCTACAACCAAGGAGTAAATCCACAGTTTAAAAACACCGAATTCCAACATTAAATAAAAATGTCATCCTCAAAATACCAACGTGGTCATAAGCCTCAAAATATCTTGTGCTCTTTGATCACCAGAACGCTTGTGAATCCCGTACTGCTGACATGATACCACATAGGTGAATTTCATATCAGCTACTGCTTGACACTGTGCCAAGAGTGACCTTTCTCCCTTTGACTGATCTTCAGCATTTAACTCTATAGCTTTATAACCCTCCAGCAGATCTAAAAAGATAACCAACCACACAATTAACAACTTATATGCATAGTGAAGATATAACATGAAACAATAGCTAAAATCTAAGAGATAGAGGCTACCTTCATCCCTAGCCATATCAAGGAAAGCCTGGAGCTCTAACGCTTTCCGGTAATACATCATACCTCTAACTGCAATACGTGATAAGTTTCAGCAAAGTAACCCAAAAAAAAAAAAGAGATGCATCACACATCACCATAAACAAAAGATGGGTAAGGATAAAGATTGCAGTTATCTGCAAGAAAGGAGAGTACCAGTTCTAGTTAGAGTTTGCCCCCTGTATGATGCCCACAGACGAAGTTGTTCTTCTAATTCATCATCCCCTCTGAGTTCTTCTTCATTAGTGGACTCTACTCGTTCAAGAAAGTTGTTCCACTCATCTGCATATAATTAAAAGTCTATATAGCATCCATCGACATCTTAACTTGAGATTGAAGAGAACACACACCATATTGGAATGAAATAACGATAACAAACCTGGAAAAATTTTTTGCAAGTAAAAGAGGATCGAAACACCATCTTCATTTGGCACCTCCAAATCATGCAAGGAAAAAAGAACCTCCTCCGTGTAATAAGGAGTTAAAACCCTACAAGATAAGTTATCACAACAATCATTTCTCCAAATAAGGGAATAGTGAACACAAGATACAGTTAAGCTCAGTAAATAATGGCTCCAGACCTCTTTGTGTTCAAACTTATTTGAGGTTAGACAATCAACATTCCTAACTCGTATGAAACTAACAATAGACAAGTTCTCAGCATCTAATGACATGAAGGCAATATTATGATTAACATCCAATTGATTAAGGCTTTTTTCCTCATGTGTGAACTTCATCAAGTATTGTTTTGACTTTGCTTTCAGGCAGTGAGTGCTACTACATATGTTCAGTGAAGTTTTGCATATTTGTCAAATAAAATCCACAACCCACATAAATGTTTGTCTTTACAATCAAGCTGAGAAAACATGAAAATACATAGTCACTGTCAAAATCAATAAAAGATGAAACTTACGAGAAAGAGAGCATGTTGCGGACTTTAGGGGCATCAGGCATGTCCATAAATAACGAGTTTGAGAAGAAAGATATACGCCTTCGAGCTTCTAAGTTAGTTGGAACATCCATTGCAGATTCTTTAGTTGTAAGCAAAAGAAAGAGTCGTTTAATCTGGAAACAAAAACACAAAAGGAAACAAGGATAAGAAATTTGGAAAACTAAAAAAAAAAATCAAGGCAGTTAGTCTGCAAAGTGACATACCTTCTCTTTCCATGCTTCTGTTACAGGATCAACTGGAAATTTTATAGCCCCAGATGATGCAAATAATTGATACTTTCGTTGAAAATGCATCGGGACTTCATTTCCAGATCCTCCATGGTTAGAATCCACCGCACTATTCAAGATTGAAGTGAAAAGATGTTAGATAAAAACACTGCAAATTAAACTGTATCCAAAGAGATAAAAAGTATATTTTGCACCTATTTATGAAATCCTCCATCATTATATCTTGTTCCACTACCTCCAGCATGTCCTGGAAGAGGATCACAACTTGATCTCTGTCATCTGGTTTATTTTCAAGCTGCAGATTTCAACATAAGGGTCAACAGTTGTTCGTGTCAATTTCAATCAGTTCACTAAGTTGATAAGAAGTGGAATGATACCAGATATTTGATAAGCTTCACAAAATGGTCATAGAGACTAGGAAGGGCACTCATGTTGTATTCACCTATCAGATCACCAGCTTTGATATGCTCGTCTACTTTAGAAAATATGGAATCTATAACCCTGCAATAGATTAATCAAAAAAAGCACAGAGAAGCACTATTAAAGTAGCAGCATCAACTTCAAGGTAAACCTTATTAAACTTCTTCCAAAACTTTAACATGGAATGTATTGCTCTCCCGCTGCTGTTATTTGAATTGGGAAGTAACTTACACTTTCTCACTGGCTCCTTGAACCAAGAATTTAATGATGTTCCTAAATGAGGCATAGCATTCACAAACAGCACAAGACATATAATTGTCAGCCCCAATTCTCTTCTTCAGCTCTTTGTCCTTACCATTACTGTCCTTGGCCATATCTAATGCTATTGGGATCTGTAAATGACACAAGAATGACTATCCAGACATGAAAATTCTAACAAGATAAGAGATCATATAAACAGAAAGAAACCTTGCTAGCCAGCAAGAAGGGAGGCCATTGTGTAACATCCACCAAATCACGGTCAGCCCAATATGGAACAAGTAACAAGTCCATTTCTCTGGAGAATGATATAACCAGGTCAAATACGAAACAATATGCAAATCCAAAATCTATGCAATTTAAAATTAATGCATCTTTTAGAGCTGCCATCTTACTTGTTACTTATGAGATCTTCTTCCCTAAAACTACTAATGATTTTGTTCCACAACTGAGCGAATCTTGCGGCCTCTTTCTCTTTGTTAGGTGGATTCTGCAATAAGGATAATAAATAAGATGCAAGGACTTCTCTGGCAATACCTTTAACAAATAGAGTCTTCAGTATTTCAAATAATATAGGTAAATAGGTAAGCATTACGTCAGTCTGTTTGCGGGATAAGGTGGCCTTTAATCCTTTCTTCTTTGGTTCACTTTTTTCCTTTGGTATCAATCGGTCATTGAAAACACCAGGCAATGATTCAAAACGAGATCTAAGCATTCCCAATGTTCGAATCTGGTGTTATTCAAAGAAGTAAGGAGAAAAACCAAAAGTTAACAATAAATGAAGCATTCAAAATTCTGTCCACACTAGAAAAATCAAATTCCAAAGTCTAAGACAACATCCAGTGCTAAATTAGCAACCAAGCATGGATATCAAAAAGACAATAAATGTAATCATAGATGTTACATTTAAAGAATAACCAAAAGCTGTAGCTTACCTCTCCAAGGCGTCGAAATGCTCCATAAATTCCTCCAAACAATGTGGAAAAGATAGCGTACCAAATTTGAGCATCCATGAAGTAGACCTAGAAATGAAGGAATGTTAAATAAACTGAGTTGGAAAAATTGAAAAATGAAATCATAAACTTAAAGAGATGAGCCATACAAGAACAATAGGAGCCCACAATGCAATCACGACACCGATATTGTTTTTTGCTGCAAAATGAACAAGTAAATAGTGACAAATTTATTCAACAGGAAACATAAATATACACAAGTAACAGATATTTTCAAGTTCATTACCACGAGGGAAGAATTCATGCCATTGGAAAGTAGTCACACGGGCCCTCATGATGGCTTGGGTTGGACGAACCAAAGGCTTTATCTGCAACAGAAAAAATGACACTTACAAATAGGATAGACGACCATTTAGTTGGAGTTATGACTAATCTAATTAGTATATTTCATCACAACAATTAATCAAATATTTATCGCTGAAGGGGAGTTTATAGTATGAATAAGGGGCACACCTCTATGTAATAACTAAAGGCCAACTTTGTCACAATGAGAAGAACCCAAAACATTGTGTACCTGAATACAAGCAACATAAGTTAAACCTCAGAAGATGGCAACTTCCATTAGACATTTCAAACTTACTTGAAGAGGGAAAATAAGCTCTCATGCATTCCTCTACCAACATAGAGTCGGGGCTGCAAATCATTTACAATCATAATCAGAACTGATCCAACATGTACAAACATTAAGTTTATCTCAAATTTCACTGCCTAAACATATCAACAAATTCACTGCAAAAACTTATGAAGTCAAAAGGAAGAATAAAGATTGAGAATCATACTTGTGACCACCACATCATTAGCATGATAATCTTATTGTCTGATCCCTCCAGAAGTCTCCTTATAAAGGGAAAGGCAAACAAAACTGCAGCCAGCATATTTGGTGAGAGATAGGTAACTACAGCCAAAATAAACCATGATGGCGAGCTTGAATTGTTTCCAAACCAGCCTTTAATAGTTTTAGCAAACCCCGGAGGCCTCTCCAAAAAGAATGCATAGGTAATGGACAGAACTACAACCCACGCAGCAGCTGAAACAACCTTCAGAATATATCTCAACTTAACATAGAATGACATGATCTTCCGAGCTTTCCAACTAAGGATTACATCAAGAACAGCTGCATCAGACAACAGTAAAGGATTCAGAAAATTCCATCAGAGCATTTTTTGTATCATTAATATCAAAATTGATCCTAATCTTATGAATCAAACCAACGGGAAACAAACTTCTCCCTCTCAATATCATTAGCTGCAGGCATACAGTACATCACGCTACTCATCTCCTAACAAAAACATGAGCCCATGGTAGTCAAAAACTTAAAACCAAACAACTATTAACTCAGTACACAGAATGAAATGAAGATAAACAACATGAGGAAGATATAAAGACAAGGATTTGATGAAAGAAATGTGTTTATCCCCACCAACTTAATCCCAGAGAAAAAGTAACAATGTTTCAGGGAGTATATGTTGCCTTGAGTTGTATCTCAATATTTCAAAGTAATTGTAATATGAGAGAATTATTGCAAAGATAGAGAAAAAGTTCTACTATATCTTTCCTTACCTTGTCCAAACTTTAATATAGCAGCAGTTATAAATATACTCAATACGTTCTTGAATACATCGCCATTAAAGACAGAACTTAGTTGTCCCGAACCCTTCCAAGCAATAAAAATCATAGCCTAAAACATTAGACGACATCAAAACCATGTTAACAAACTAAAGATTATTATAAAATAAAGGACAAATCAGGTTTATTATCAGAAACACTTCCAAAATTACAGAAAATAAAATGACTGAAAACAAGCAGATATTATACCTGTAAGCAAAGTATAAAAAAACTCCACATTCGATCAAAGCTCCTAAAGACATGCCAGAATGTCCGAATTTCAACAAAATTAACTTTCCCCACCCACCGATCTCCATAGGCTGGTTTGTTATCCTGCAGAACACAAATTTAACAATGCATTCTTAGCCCGAGTATGAGTCTCGGAGAAACGCAATAAAGAACATAGAGGAAAAGTACATAATAAAAATATCTCCTACCCCATTTTTCTCAAAATGCTGGTCAGCAGCTAAACAAAAAAAATCAGCAACATCGCGCATTGGCCAACCTAATCGGAAGCAGTCAGCAGACCTACAAATTTCAAATAACAGATTGATCAATAAAATGCAGAGAATATGTGCATGATATGCTAATAAAGCAAGAAAATCTGGAACATTGTGAGACTAACCAGAAGTATTCATTCAAATCATCATAATTCCTCCATTGAGAATGCTTAGATTTTCCCTTTTGACTCCTTTCAGCTTCCTATCAACCAATACAGTCACTTGAGCAAGAGCTAACCAAAGAAAAATGTAGACTCAAGCACACAAAAATTGTAAGGACAAACAAGCATTTAAGCATACCTTTGCAATCACATTATAAATAGGAGTCACAACTTTTTTCAAAAAGACCTCTTCATCACCTCCATAGGCAGGTTTTACATTTTCTCCAGTCATTGGACTAACATTACCAGCTAGCACACCATACAGTTCAAACGCCATCTACAAAAAGAAAATGTTGCACCAATCAATTGCAATCAACGTTGATGAAAGATACTAATCTCATAGAAACTTTCAACCAATAGATCAATCTATAGGGAGAAATTCCAAATATGAGTCATGTTAAACTTTAATAAGAGAGCTCCTTGAACTGAGCAGCATGGTCAATACACATCCAGAACAAAACAATTATAGGAGGTATACAGGAACCTCTCAATTTGACACCACGACAAGCTGCTCAAATTAAAAAAATTAAAACTACTGGATGAAATCCCATAATTAAACCAGATGATACTTTAGCATAATCATATAACAAGAATGTGAACATAAATAGCTAGGGATTGAAATAACAGTATATGATCCCATAACTCATTAGAAGATCAACCATGGTCGAGAAGTGCCAACAAAAGTGACGGGTAACTTTCTTGTGCAACATAAAAAATACATGGCACCCTTTGTGCAGCCACAAAAATGGCCAGTAAGATCGTTCAGATTTAACTAAGTTGGCAACGTTTTTAATTGAATGAAGAAGCAAACCCAACCTCTCATGTGAATTCAGTTTGCTAACGACTATTTAACCAAGAATTCTGACCAATAATTTTTTCAGATAGAAAATGTCAAAGAGAAGAGGCAAGAATCAAAAACCAACAACGTATTTCAAAAAGGAGAGAGAAATTATGCAAAGAGAAACCATTTTGAAGCATACATGATGATAAATATAGCAGAGGCATTCCGGCATGAATCTCAAGTTAGCAGCTTCACCCCAAATCAAAAGATACAGGCCCATATATAGCAGCTTACGCTGTTGCACCTCTTGCTGTATCGTAGGTAACCTGCATATAGGTATAATTCAGATCCCATTATAAATGTAAAAGATGGGACCTTGAATCAGAGGCATTATAAATGTTAAAGAATAGAAGACATATTCCAACTGTTTCCATGTCACATTCCACATCAGTATATAAGAGTATATTCGCAAACAAGGAAAAAGATCAGACAATATCTTGTCAAAAGAGACAATAATAAAGCCAGTATGCAATTTAAAGCACCAGAATTAGGGATCTTACCAAAGGCTGCTTTTTCTATCCAAATACTTGCACCACTTCTTGTAGTTCTTGAAAAGTCTCTTCATCATTTCTGTAATTGCACGGTCATCCAACTAGAAAGCAAAAGAAGCCAGATATGCACAATAATCAAAAATCTAAAAGCAATAGAACAATAGCTTTTTGAAGAGACCCCAGACATCACACAAAAGTGAAGCATAATAATTTTAAATGACAAAAAATTATTATTTCAAAACCAAATTTTTTTGTTACAAATTGTTAGATGCTATAGACAAACCCCTATGTGGAGATAGTGATCATCTGACCACAATGTACAACCATAGGACCATGAGTAAAAGTGCTCCAAAAGCTTCTGATAATCAAAAGCAGGTAGAAAGCAGTTACCAAGGCATAAAATCATAAAGAACAAGAAATCCCAAAAGGTTAAAATAGCTCTAAAGTTGGCAGAGCTCCAATGGATTAACCAAATGTTTTCTAGGAAACAGCATGAGAAAGAAGCTTTATCAACTAAGATAAGAATGTAATAGTACAAACCTTTGGAGGTTGATCAGGCTTTGGTAAATGTCGTATATGTGCATTTGCAAGTAATAGAATTAAGTGCTCCCTTTGATTTGCCACGTTATCCTTCTGCAAGTACAACAAACATTCACATGAACGTACAACAAGCAAATAAAAACTACAGGTCCATAATGAGGTTTGATCTTTAATTGAAGCTACAAAGTTGAATTAATTATTTGGTGTGTTCTCAAATTATTGCACCTGAAACCCAAACATTGCCTGAAGCCAATCCAAAATGTCTTCATCCTTTTTCCTGGAATGCTCCTTCGGCCATGGAAGACCCCTTGTGTTACGAAGAGCAACCACAGCAGCTTGGATCTTTATTCAAGAAAAGAAATTTTCAATCATCCTAGAGGTAAAAATGATACCTCAAGTACAGGTTAATGAGCAACTACATGAATGAAACACACCTCAGGATATCTCATAATTGCCTGATTTGCGCTATCAGGGTCAAGTGGTAGGATGTTGTAAGCAACATATATCTGAGTCTTTTCTGCAACTTCATCTTGAGTTTCTAAGATCTGTATAAGTTTCAGAATAAGACAAGGCAATGAATCAATGAAAGCAGGAAGACCAATCCTGTGTTAAGCATTTCACCTCACGATCAATTCCAATGGATTGTGTCATGTTAACAGCCTTCAAAACTTCAAAGAGCACATTTGCTGTTTGGTATGCTTTAGTAAGCTGTGCACTGGATTTAAAAGGAAACGCAGATGTCAAAAATGAGGTGAAAATTCCAGGGTGTTCCCCCAAGAACATTTTCAAAACAGAACATATAAAAGGGTCTTGATTCATCAAAGAACCCACCGGTCAGCTTTGTCAGCAGCACTTTGTAATGCTTGGATGTATTTTTTGTAGTAATGCTGATAAAAGCTCTGCATTTCTCGTGCATCACTCTTTTTAACTCTACCCATCAAGGTTGGATCATTTTCCTGCAAATTATTCAAGAAAACAGTTGAAGCAGAGGAAGAAGGTGAAAGACAACTTTTCCAGGGTACATGAGAAGTAACTCACCCTTTCAAGACGTTGAAGGAGTGCAGTCTTAAATTGACGAACTCCACGTCCACTAGAGGTAGGATCCAACCGATGAGCTTTCTCAAAGGCATAAAATCGGCCTGCAATGATCATATAGGACAATAAGATGAAGCACGAGCAATAAGTGTTGCTTGCTCAGCATCTTCTTGCCAGACACAAGGAGAATTTTGCATCCAAACATATATAAACACTCCTTTCCAAGATTCCGAATTTGGCAAGTCTGCAGATTACTTCAAAACCAAATCAAGTAACTTATAAGATGCAAAATATTCTATACAAGCTACAATTTTTCCCTCCGATTTAAAACCATATGTGGAGAGAATAAGACTTCTTCCCAGTGCCACATCAAACTGCATTCCATCACATTTTCTAGAAATCTAAACTCCAGTAAACACAGGACTACCAAAAGGACAATGTCAATCTACTTCCAGAATGTAGTACACTTCCGCACATTACAATATGCAATTTCACAAGCAAATGTTCTCATACATGCCTTACCCACAAGTAGGTTAGTGTGATAAAGGCCGTAACAATTCAGCCGTAAGCAGACAAGCAAGCTTAAGCATGCAACAGATACACCAATGCAAGTTCAAAAAAAGATTGCAGGTAAAAGCAAGTGCGTCTAAACACAATGCAGGCACGAGTAAGTAAATACGAGTCCAGTTTCCAACATTTCCAGGATAAAAGAAGACTAAGATCGTATTAGCTTATCCAACATATATAGACCGGACGGTCATCACTAGAAGTTAAACCCAAATCCAAATACATAAGATATAACTTACGGCGCATCTTTCTCACAGTTCAACTACTGATACTCAACGAAACATACATTTGGAAACCTCATTGCTAAACAAAACCATAAATGAGTAAGAACATATATAGATAACCACTTAACACACTAAAAACTACTTCAAAAATGAACTTCAACGACAATGAGACTTGACAAAAAAGATGTAAAGACAAAATGAAAAGAGCAAATACAGCATCATCATTAAGTAAAATATAGGAGCTAATACTTACAAAGATAAGCTACTCTAGGATTGCTAGCTTCAACTTCATTAGCAACACGAAGAATAGG
This sequence comes from Erythroxylum guanchezii, assembly GCA_025629825.1. Classification (NCBI taxonomy): domain Eukaryota; kingdom Viridiplantae; phylum Streptophyta; class Magnoliopsida; order Malpighiales; family Erythroxylaceae; genus Erythroxylum; species Erythroxylum guanchezii. The sequence goes on from JAOTAX010000003.1 coordinate 538,013, forward strand.
GGCTATCTCCACAAGAGAAGACGGCACTACCTCACTATCAAATATTGACTCCCCAAGATTTCCAGCGGTCTGTGTCCTAATGATCCGGCGCTGTGGCTGCGTCGGCGGCGTACTCTGATCAGGCCCTCCTCCCCTGGAAGAAGACGCCATCTTTACCCTTCACTATCCACACCTCCTGCAAAAACCCACGTCCAATAGCTCAAGATTCAACTAAAAACAGACCACCAAATCTCAGAGAGGAAGTCAGAAAGCAAAGAGCTTTACCAATAATGGGAGCTTGTAAAAGAAGCCGAGTTAACACACGGGATCTAACACATCTAAACCACTGCAAAAGAAAACCAAATTAGACCAGCTGAACTGCAGTTACAAGCACAAAAACACAAGCATGTACACTGAATGTGCACAATGTGATGAAAAGATTCAAACTTTAGGAGGAAAAAAAGAGAGCTTACAAGGACCATGTGATGGGAAACCCTAAGAAGTAGAGAGAGGGGGCAAAAGTTAGAGAGAGAATGAGGAAATGGTATGTTGGATTTCTAAGCTACTTAGAAAGAAAGAAAGCTACAGAACAAGAGAGAGTGAGTAAATGGAGATGAATTGAAGGGGGTTCAGTTGGCTTGAGGACAAAACAAAGGGTAAAAGTGTTATATTGAAAGCTCTGAGTCCTTCTTTTTTATATATATTTGCTGCTTTTTCATTTGCTAAAGGTGGGTGGTGGGAAAATGGGATGCTGTTACTGGATTATCACCAGATTGCCATTGGAGCAAGAGTTTGGTTGGCTTTGCATGGATCAAAGAATGTTGTTTTATTTTGATCACTTGCTATGCATATTTATATTTTCATGTGATTAGTGAAGAAAACTTGTTAAATTAAATTTTTTTTTTAAATAACACAAGTTTAATTTTTATCTAATTGTAATTATAATTAAAGATATAAATAAAATTAAAAAGAATATATTTTATTAGTTTGTTGCAAATAAATTTACTTTATATTTATACTTATATTTATACTAAAAATAAAGTTAGGAATAGCATATAAATTTAAATATAATTATTTTCATTAAATTTATGTAACGTATACAAAAAAACAACAACAACAATACTTAGTATAAATCTCACTGAAAAGCGAGATCTGAGAAGGACTTGCAATACACAGTCTTACCTTTAATTAGTAGAGATATTATTTCTAAATGACTAAATTTTGTAAGCATGTCAATATTTTGTTTATTTGAATTATTATTTACACACTAATTTTATATAATTATGATATTAAATTTTTTATCTCATTTCAAATTTGACAACATTTTGAATTTAATATTTTTGTTTTTAAGAAACAAGTGAATAATGTCCTAAAGGAGGACAATTTCGTCAAACAAAGTTACAAAACCCACGTACTAGCAGTTAAAAAAAGCGTGGGCAGTGGCAGTTGTGAAGAAAGATAGAACAGAAGAGGGCATTTCGGGAAAGAGATTCAAATTTCAAAAAAAGGGAGATTCTTGATCGATGTAAAGCTAGAATATCGCGTCAGAAGGTAGCCGTTTTCCAAACTCATGATAAGACCATTTTACCCGCAAACCAGAAAATCAAAGGATAACAATGTCAAATTACCAAGTCCTCCAAACTCCAACGCATCAAAACGTGGGCGGACTGGTATTTGACGATACTGTTAAGGGCAGTTTTGACATTTTCAATAATTAACGTACGATGCGAGATAATTGTCGGTTTCGGTATCGTCAATGCTCTGTCCATAAATTCCATGTTGACCCTCTGGACCCACCAATCGTTATAGAGCTTCTGACGTGGCGTTCACGGAATGGACAGTTTTGGTTGTCCAACGTGAACCACCGTGCGAAGAACTTCTGCCTTTCCTGTTCTCTTTTCCATTCTTTTTATTCTTCTTTTTACCTCTTTTATGTAGAGTAGGCCATAGGCCCCAATAAGATCATAATGTATGATCATCTTGTCTTACTTTTCAAGATTGGTTCATTACTATAGTTTGTTTTTGGGTCACTGAGTTTCTGGGGGTGCTTGATTGGGGGTAATGGAAAAAAATTTATGAGAATGGAATGAAAATTTATGTTTAGCATTAAATTATCATTGAGGGGGTAACATTTTCATTACCCACTTCTTGGCAATCCTCCATTCTCCTAGTAATTGAGAGAAATGGGAATCATTGATTTATTCTCCTTTTACAAGGGCTTTATGTAACTAATTAATAATATTTTAATTAAATACATTATATTTAATTAAAATATTATTATTAATTAAAATATAACTATTCATTAATAAAATTATTAATCAATTAAAATATTGTTATTCATTAATTAAAATATTGTTGTTCATTAATTAATTACAATATAATTAATTAAAATAGTATTATTATTTAATTAATTACATTATATTTAATTAAAATATTGTAATTAATTAATTAATTAAAATATAATTATTCATTAATTAAAATATTTTAATTAATTAATTAATTACAATATAATTAATTAAAATATTATTATTTAATTAATTACATTATATTTAATTAAAATAT
>JAOTAX010000003.1:540592-567266 GCA_025629825.1 Erythroxylum guanchezii
TATAATTCATTCATTAATTAAAATACAATTCATTTTGTAATTAATTAATTACAATATTTTTTATAAACCAACCACTAGCAATGGCAATGGTAATCATTCATTCATTTTAAACAACCATCATAATTATAATGATTATATTCATTCTCATTCCTCACTATATTCATTCTCATTATCATTCTCATTACCTTATGTGAACCAAGCGCTCCCTCAATATATGATTTAGAGACATATTAAATATATATTATTTAAGTTTAAATAATTAATTTATCAAATAACTTAAATAAAATGTAGTTAAAAAATCGAGCCAACATCTGATCTAAAGTGCAGTAGAATAATTACTAAACTTGTTTATATATTTAATTTTCTAAAAGTTAATATCACTTCAATTTATAAAATGATTAACAATTAAATCATAATAAAGAAAAAATCTTAAGTCGTACGTTATTTCAAAGCTTGATTGTATTGTTATTGTATCCGTCGAATCATTTCTAAAATTAGTCAATCCCAACCACTGTAAGGGCACAATTTTTCAATTCCTAACGGTACCTATAAAAAAAGCTGAGAAAGTTTTATAACTATTACAAAGAAAAGGCTAAGTAAGGAATAATAACTTCTTTATAGCTTAAGTCTATTTATAATAAGTTTTGAACATTATAATAATTTAAACAAAATCAAATTCAAGTTTTAATTAAAATTATAAATAATTATAATCAAATGCCAAGCACATTATTTACAAACTATTATATACACTCAATTATTTAAGTGTGCACCTAAATAATAATAATTATGAAATTCTCTATAATTAACATATAAACTTTTTTTAAAATTAATTGACATATAAACTTCATTATTAATCAATATGTAATTTGAATTTGAATTATTTTTTAGTAAGCAAAATTTGTAATGTATTCATTTAATGTATAATAATGTAATCCAAAGTCAACCAACTTAATTTGAAGTTCCTTAGAATTCAAGCAAATTGCCAAGAGGGCAGCCCAAGTTGACCAACCCAGGACCTAACCACAAGCCCAATTTCTTGATCTGATTGGGCCATAAGTCGGGTAGTACAATCCAAGACCCATCCAAGACCAATTGAACAAAAAATAAATAAATTGATCTAATAGCCTAGCTTGCCGTCGGTGAGTCGAGCCTGACCCATTCTCCTTAGTAAAGCATTAAGGGGTGTTTGGTTAAGCGGTAAGTGAATAAATAGGAATGAAATGAATAGTACTGATTGGTTAATTATTATAATTGATTGAATTTTCATACCTAAGTTTTAGGTAATGGTTCATACTCTTTATGTGTGGGAGGAATTGGTTTGACTCCTACCAGCACTAATAGTTTTTGAATTTTTTAATTAAATATAATTAAAATGTAATTAATTAAAATATATTAAATTAATTAATTGATTGATTGATTAAGATAAAATCCAATTAATTAATTAATTAAAATAATTAATCAAGATAAAATCTAATTAATTAATTAAAATATAATTAATTAATTAAAGTCTAATTAATTAAAATATAACTAATTAAATGATTAATTAAAATCTAATTAAGATGTTATTAATTAATTAAAATATAATTAATTAATTAGTTAATTATAATATAATTAATTATTCATTAATTACTTAAAATATAACATCATTTGCATTATCAAAGGAATGTAAATTATATTAAACTATATTGCTTGATTTGATTATAGCAATGGAATGATAAATATTATGGTTGTGTCGATGAATTACACAATATTTTGGATATTTAAACTATATTTTAAAGATATTATTTGACTAATGATATGTTGACGCAAGAAAATACTATAGCATTTTTTTCTTCAAGAGCTATTGGAAAGGAAAATAATCATTATAATTAGGATGCATAAATTAAAATTAATCATTTAAAATATACTTAAAATTTGATAGAAAACAAATTTTTAACAAATTTTTATTTATTAACTTTTTAAACAAACCAACCACTATCAATGGTAACGGTAATTATTCCTTCATCTTAACCAACCATCATAATTATAATAATTATATTCATTCTCATTCCTCACTATATTCATTCCCATTCACATTCTCATTACTCTCTATGAACCAAGCGTCCCCTAAGACTTTCATATCTCCTGAGTAAAGCATTATCTATTGAACATACCTAATCCACATTGTCCTCTTTTACTTAAATTTTATCAAGAAATTAGTTTGACTTTTATAGTGATTCGTTTTATGATTGCATTTAACGAAACAGTTTAATAGTGTTCGGTGTATTTTATAACTTATTTTTAATTATTTTAAAATTAAAATTGATAAAATTGATCTTTTTTATATATAAATGATAGATTTTCTTTATAAATTAATACGTGATAAACTATTCTTTTATTATAATATTTTATGTTTTTTATTTGATTTAATAGATTAAATTAATTGTTGATTAACTATAAAATTTTAAATATAATATCAACATTATTAATTGCATAAACCACAAACATTCAAAGTAAGAACAACTTTGAAATTAAAGAAACACTCTTAAACTATTGATGAACTCTTAAACATAGAAAGCAAACAAGACAAACTCAAATCAAACACAATTAAACTACCTACGAGGTCTCAGGAGCACCGTGAGCATCACCTTTAGCCTCCTCCTTTTGGACTTCATTTTCATGCTTCTTCTCCTTAGCATCTGCAACTCCTTCTGCTTCTGCTTCTTCTTTCTTTCCTTCATTGATTACGCTCCCTTCTTTGTGCAACAACATGTCGTTGATTGTTTCAGGCTCTACCCTCTTGGGTCTCCCTCTCTTTCTCTTATGTGACACACTTGAAGCACTTCCTTCATTAAGATTCTCAACACCTGTTTCTCCTTCTCCTTCCAGTCTGAAATCTTCAGGGACAAGAGTAGTCTCTCCTTCAGGTTGAAGAACAACTAATTTGTTCTTTGATTTTGACCTTGCTATATATCTTTTCTTCCTCACATCTCTTGATTCGATCCTATGGTGAAATGAGGAATGTGCTGCAAAAACCTGAGATGAGTGAAACACCATAGTGCACTTTGGACATCTATAGGGACCATCCTTTTGATATGGAAGATTGCATGTCATCCCATCTCCTGAAGCTACAATATCATATCGTTATAACCATAAACAAGAATCAGACTTCAAGGTCTTAAAAGGGTTTGGAGTTTTTACCTTCTTGGTTGGTATCATCTAAAACTTTTTCAGGAGGGATAATTGGATCCGGAGATTGAATGTTGTTAATGTTGTCTTCATCTTCCTTGTCGTCTTCTTGCTTGTCCTCAGACTCATCTGAATCAAGAGCTATGATGATTTTCTCTCTTATTGGACTCAAATTTTGTTCATCTTCAACAACACTTTTGCCTTTAGAACCAATCACATCAGGTGGGGCTTGGTTATTATCATCAGCGAATCGATAAGGTGTGGATGTGACATCAACATTTTTTCCATAGAAGGAGAAAGGTTGACAGGTTCTAGGTGGATACACTACAGTCACAGTTGAAGTATCAATGTAGGAAGGCACATAGTTTAGGTGTAAAGGATTAGTTACCGACTGAGGGTGTAACAAGTTCTGGAACTGAGCAGTCACCAAAGATTCATCTCTCCCGGAGAAGGAAGAGGAGGAGGACGAGGAGGTTGGGGAGGCCACTCCACCGTGGTTAATGTTGTTACCATTTGCAGTTTGGCTCGGTGGACTCCATGGGAGAGCTGGTCTGTCCGTAAATTGAGGATCACGTGCAAAAGGTTCGTGGCGACTGAGAAGGTTATTCATGGTGGAGTTTCCATTCAAAAGTTGAGCGGTTCTAACAAGTTCAGTCATAGTAATTTCAGCAACGGGAACATTATCATTAACTTGTCGGTTGGTCTGAAGCCTCAAAGGATCATTGACAAATCCTTGAGTCCTACTTGGACCACCATAGCTCCTTCTCAACTCAGCAATTCTCTGGCTTAGACTAATTTGGCCATAGTCGTGAAAACCATGTGCACACATGCCAATTTGGAGGTTTCTCGTATTTTGTTGATCACCATGAAAGAACTGAGAGAGTAATGGAGTTTGTGGGTCGTTGGCAGGCTGATTTGAGGTGAAAGAAATGGGATTGAGATTGGAGCTCCTAGGGTCAGCCATTAAAGAGGAGGCTTTGATAAAGCAAAGCTAGCTACAACTTAGTTTTGAAAAGCACACTAATCTTAGTTATGAGGTGTTATATTTATAATAGATGAGAAGTAATAACTCAATTTTGTGATTTTAAATCTTTTTTTAATGAATACCCTTGTTTTTTTAGTTAATTACATCTTTTAATTATAAGTTGAAATTGTTAAAAAATATTTATCTAAATTAGAAACTTAGTATTTGTCAATAGGACTAAAATATTGAATTATTTGATATAAAAAGTACATAAATAGTGATTTTTAATTTCAAATATTAAAATTTTAATGTCTATTTTTGACATGTCTATAAATTCAATGATAAGTAAATTAAATCATGACAAAACCAAAATTTTTATGGCATATTCAATCATTTCATATCTTAATTAATAGTAATTTTGTTTTTGTAATCCCTATTAATAGTTTATTTATATATAAAAAAAATTAATAGGGTAACCTCCATAGATGCCCTTCACCTTATGGAAAGTGAGGTAGACTTTTGACTCCAAAATTGTTAAGTAGTTTAAAGAAAATCTAATTCCAAACTCTCTTCCTACTTGGGACAAAACAAGTTGGTTTGGTTTTTATGACCAATAAATACCCTAAAATTGTTTTCATTTATTAGTTTATTTTAAAAATTAATGAGAATAGAAAATTTATGAGTAAAAAGAGAGAAGAAGAATTTATTGTGAAATTTTGAGCACCTTTTGATACATTAAAGGCATTAAAACTTTCATATCTATTGAAAAAACCTAATCTACATATATTGTCCTTTTGCAATTAAATTTCATTAAGAAATTAGTTTGACTTTTATTGTAATTAGTTTTAATTTTGCATTAAAGAGAAGTCAGGATTTTGTGTACTTTTTGACTTACTTTTCAATTTAAAAGTGATAAAAAAATTAGATTTCGCGAAATTTAATTTTTTTTTAAAATTAACATTTAAAAATATTCTTTTAATATATAACATTTTAAAATTAATTATTGATTATCTAATACTTTTTAAGTATAATCTCAACATTATTATTATTATTATCATATAGAAACTAATGCATATAGTTTCTCTTCTTATTTTGATAGACATCTACATCTTATCAATTCTTTGGTTTAATGAGTAAATTTACAGATTTTATCAATTTGCAATTGAGAGGGGAAGAATTATTTGTGCACTTCTTTTTTTTGTATTTATTGATTTTATTTATAATTTTTATTATAAAATAATTCAGTGTTTTAATATAAATAATGACTTTATTTGCAATTCTTAAATTCCAGTATTTTTTTAATAGTACTCTCATTAGTCATCACTTTTTTGTTGCTTTAGTGATATCTATAAATATGTACAAAATATCTTAACAAAAACTCTAACTTATAAAAATAATACACACTTTTATGTTATTATGAATTTCAATAACATAAAAAATAATAATATAATTTATTAATTCACAAAAAAATTTTATAATGACTCTGACAAAGTTTATAATCTTTTAAATTGTAAAGATAAAAAGAAATGAGAAAAGAAGAAGAAAAAATATAGAAAGCAACGACAATAATAACAACATCCGAAACACGAAATATGAAAAGATTAAGTAGTACGCAACCTTACGCTTAATCTAATAAAAGAGAGATTGTTTCAAAATGACAAAATATATAGAAAGCATTACTCAAAAAATGTTTGACCTTTTCTTTTTACCAAATATGGAAAGCTTCAATGTAACCAATTATAGGCATTTTTTATTAATCTCCTTCTTTCCTTTTTATTAGTGAAATAAATATATCTATATTTGTAACAATAACTTTCTTTATTTGGAATATACCATGGATATGAATCATAATTAAGTTATCATGATTTTGAAATTTAAATTCTGCATACCAAATATTTCATACACACTTCAAATACATTTTAAAAAAAAGCTCCATTAGACAAAGTTCAAAATTTTTATTCTTTTAAATTAATTTTATTTTTTATATATTTATAATTTATTCATGCATATATTATACCATTATGTCCAAAAATTGTCATATTTTAAATTAAAGAAAGACATAAAAAGCTAAAAATATTTTTAAAATTAAAAATTAATATATAGACAATTAGAACCTAAATAAAAACATGAATAACAACAACAATGACATCTGATGAAAGTCTCGTTAAAATTAGTATCCGGGAAGAACCAATATAACTATATTAATATTTACCTGAATTTATTGCATTTTTAACTTTTTAAAAAGTTGTTTTGCATTTTTTACTTAATATTAAATTAATAAATCTCAATTAAATTTTTCTCACACATATTCTTAAATTTAAATTAAGAATGCTTACGTGGAGTTGACCATTGGAAAGTTATAACTATATATATTTACTAATGAGTTTGAGTCTTCTCTTTGAGTAATTGCTGTTAGTTTCTTAATGGACAGAGAAGTCGAAGATCCAAACCAATACCAAGACGAATGGTTCGAAATAGCTAAGGATTTAGGTACAGAGTTTCGACTCCCAAACATTTCAGGCATACCTCCAAACATCTCCAACACGAGCATCAACCTGTCTAAATCTAGACAACCGCGTCTGGTTCAGGCAAACAAGCCAAGAAATGTGGAAGGAGAAGGTACTTGCCATAACAAAGTTCAAGTTTTCTGTAATATTTCACACACCACCTTCAAGAGTTGTGTCAGGTATGATGCTGATGTGATGATCACGATCTCTTTTGTTGCAGAAAGTTCAGAAAGAACCGAACTTTCTGTCAGTTTAACTCGATTTAAAGTAGACCAACTTTTGGATTCTTCACAAGTTTTCAGATTTTTTGTTGTAATCACAGTGTTGTAGAAACCAGTGTTAAAAAAAACCAGTTGGTCAGTCTTTCTGGATCAGTACCTTCAGATTCTACGGTTTCAAGCAACTCCATCTCCATCTCCACCACCACAACCACCAAGAACAACAGCAGTTGCAGGCCAAGGTCATTAATGGATGTTCAGTCATCCCAAGTAGAAAATGCAGAAGAAACTCATCTTCCAAACAAACCCAACACAGCAGAATCTGGTGATCATAAATGCCTTATCTGCGATGCAGCGTTTGCATCAGGTGCTGCTTTAGGTGGACATATGAGTTCGCATTCAAGGAAAAGGAAGATGGAGAGTTTGAAGAAGAACCAGAGGCTGACTCCATCTCCATGCTCCATTTCAGGGCGTGGTGATTCCGTGTCTGTGAAAGGAGATCGATCCTCGGTAGTGACTGTAGAGAAGAAAGAGGTTGAAGAGAATGAATCCTCCCAGGCAAACACCAAAAAGAGGTTGACTGCATGTTCGCTTGAGGATGATAGATTCTCTTCTGAAGATGCCAAAGATCAAGGTTCCGAATAGCGTCTGGTTAGTTTAATTTATAGAACAATCTTCTTCAACAAAAATGATTATCTAAATTTCCTCTAATTAAGTTCAAATTTAGGATAAATACACCAAAATTCAATTCTTTTTCGTTTAATGCTAATTATATTTCACAACAATTTCAATGAAAAATTTGATTTTCTTGATTTTGACTTTCACGCAATTCTATGAATTATAATTTTATTAATTTTAAATTATTATGCCATAAATTTTTCTTAAATATTCAATAATTAGTAATTAGAATATGCTATTTGACTGTAGCAATTTTTTTTTGTTAACTGACGAGATGTTCTGAGTAGGCTCGAACTGTTGGCGACACCTTTTAAACCATTACTGTGTTCAGATTAATCCTATTTGTATATGCAGCAGTGTTAAATACTTGATGGTAGTGCTAAGCTGTCCGATAAGTATACCATATACTTACCAAACATAGACAAGTCAAGATAAACAAAATAAAATATATAGGAAAGGAAAATTTTGCCAATTCTCAGTATATTAAAACAAAATTAAAAGCAAAAAGGTATGAACTTTTTTATTAATCTTTCCGCATTTAAATTTTATTTTAGCACTGAATATAAGTAATTTAGCATTCAATATTTATAAATATGTTATCTTTCCATTAGTCCTATTTTTTTTGAATAAGTAATTACAATTGATTAAGCTCAAGCTTAAACATTTTATAATAGTTGGTTTAAAATTGGGAAGTATAATGTTTAAAAGCTTTAAAAACTCTTAAAATCTAATTAAACTCAAAATTATTTAAAAATTTTCCCTTTTACTAAATAATATGTCAACTTTTATATAATTTATCTAAAAGAATTTAGAACTTTTATGAACTTTATTAAAAAATCTTAACTTTGCAGTTAAATCAGATAAAATTCATTTTAATTATAAATTAAATTGGGTTTAAATTAAAATTGGGCTTAATTAAATTAAAATTAAAAAATTTTAATTTAAACCCAATTTAATTTATAATTAAATTGTTTAATTTTAATTTAAACACAATTTAATTTATAATTAAATTGTTTTGGGTTTTATTTAATAATTTGTCGGGCCAATTGAGTTTAAGCCCAATTAAAATTCAGGCTCAAACAAGGCCCAAATTAAAAGTTTTTTTAAAATAACTTTTTAAGTTTTATTTAATAATTTTTGAGCCAATTGAGCCTCAGTCCAAATAAAATTTAGAGCAATGTGGATCATAAAAAAGCTAGCCATGCCTATTCAAAGAGGAAGAGAAGCAAAAAATGATCAGCAAAAGATGAAAAATGAGCAAGTAACAAGCAAGTAAAACACACTACTAAGAAACAGATTAAGAACAAAGGTACATAACCAGACTACTGCCATGGCAGACCCCATTGCAAGAATTTGACTCAACATCAACTTCCATTTCTAGCAGAACACCTTACTTCACCATCACTACCTCTTCGGCTCTTCTGCTCTCTTCTTTCATTTCCTTTCTTTATTGACATACTTCGGACACTCTCTGCTAATTTGTTTAAGAGTTATCAGTCTACTAGTTTCTTCTTAAGCTCAAGCAGCAACAGCTAGCTAGAGGGTAAAAGCTAGAATTTGTTCTTGTACCAAAAGACACCACCATTAGGAGCTTCATCGTCGGGTTCTACATACAAGCACTCTTTTGCCTCCCTCCACATTGCCTTGTAAAATGGTGTAGTATCAAGACGGTAGTAGTCACCCAGGATTGGTTTGACAGCTTTAGTAGCTTCCATTGCATGGTAATGTGGCATGGTAGAGACGAGATGGTGAACCACATGAGTGTCGGTGATGTTATGAAACACCTTATTGAGCACACCATAGTCCCGGTCAACAGTTGCAAGAGCACCTCTAAGCCAATCCCACTCTGAAGAATCATAATGTGGTAACGCAGGGTGTGTGTGTTGCAAGTATGTGATCAACACAAGGAAGCCATTGACGATGAGCAATGGCATTCCATAGATGCACATCAGCCAAGCAAGCCCTTTTGCCATTGCAACATGGTAGAGCGCGAAAGTTGCAGCAAAAATTCCCGCATCAGAAATGTATATCTGAAGTCTTTCGCGATTGGAGTATATGGGGCCGTAGGGGTCAAAATGACAGGCAAAGCGATCATAGGGTCGACCGGAGACATTGAAAGTCAAGTATAAAGGCCAGCCAAGAACTAGTGTTATTATAAGAGTTAAAGCTCTGCCTGGAGGATTGTTTACGTACTTGGAATACCATGAGATTTTGGACTTGGGTTTTGGGACAAACACTTCATCGCGCTCGAGCGATCCAGTGTTTGAATGGTGGCGACGGTGGCTGTACTTCCACGAGAAGTATGGGACTAGAAGTGCAGAGTGGAGGATTAAGCCAACAGTATCATCAAGCCATTGGTAGTCACTAAAGGCATGGTGACCACACTCGTGAGCAATGACCCAAACACCAGTGAGAACACAACCTTGAAGTGCCCAGTAGATAGGCCATGCAATGTAAGCAAACTGAGAGGGAAGTTGGTGGAAGTACGTGGTGGCAATGTAGTACAACAGGAAGCTAAGAGTAAAGTCACGAACAATATAGGAGAAAGAGCGAAGCACAGAGCGTTGGAAGCAATGTGGAGGGATTGCTTTCTTGATTTCGCTAAGAGTGAATGGAGGCTTGGTATGTGGCACTCGCTTCATGTTCCCATCCGTAACTCCGCCGTTGACAGAGAAGGCGGACATTCTGCCACCAGCTCCCATTTTTCTGTGAAAACAGAGAACTTAAGTAAGCAAATTGGACAACAAGGAGGTATAGTTGATAATGAAAAGCCTCAAATTGTTAAAAATTGCAGGTTGCAATGGAATGTGAGGTGCTATACAGTAGTGAAACAAGATTTGGGTGAATCTTTGCAGTCCTAGCATGCATAATTCCAATTGGATAGACATGTTCATCGTAGTGCACTGGAAGACTTTACTTGGCTTGACAATCACATAATCCAATTACATCAGTTTTGGATGGTGTTGCTCACTATTCACTGCCCATATCGCCATTGAATGGTGGAAAGGCACATTCTTTGTGGTCCTGTCTACTTGTGAAATTTTTTTTCCTTGTCCTATAGTTCCTTATTTAATCAAAATTCGGTTTTGGGAGCTACAGTCCAAAAATAACAGTAAGTGCTCACCTTAAATGCAGACCTACCTCCAGCTAAAGGAAATGCAAGTTGAAGCCAGATTAAACCTTGGAACGTGTTATTTCAGATAAGAAAAGCTTCACCAGGATTTAATGAACAATGGAAAAGATGGCTAGACCACAATCTTTAAACAGTTTTTGACACATACATACAAACTACAAGGCTTCCAAGATATGTCTACATCTAACTCATTAGTCCATTTCATACTCTACCGTCAATAACATCATTTAGGCATTTACTCAATCCCAGATCCACTCACTTCTCCCTAAAAGTGTGATTAGAACTAGACCATACATGGGATATTTTTAACCAGGTAAAGGGTTTCCACAGAAGCTACAAGTGGGATCAAGGCTTCATTGACTTGACAGTACTGGAGGGATTTTGGTCCTTGGCTAGTTGTTGTGGACAGAAGCTGAAGACCCATGTGGACAGGTATCAAAACCACTGAGAAATGCAAGTCTATAATGTCCACACAACCTCCTACGTAGAATGCATCCAAAATGGAGGTCTCAAAGTTGCTTGGAGACATGCATGTCTATGGACAGACACCTTTGTCAGGTTTGTGGTCTATCCCCAGACGAGTCCTTTTGCCAGACATCTCATTGAGAAGCCAACATGGAGCCAGAAAAGGCCAAAAGTTTACCACTACTGTAGCTGCATAAAAAATGCGTAAAAGGGGTAGGTTTCTTCAATTGGGAACTGAAATCTGCAATAAAACTTGTTTTTTCTTTACAGGTTTCTGGACTTACGAGAAATTAGATCCAGAAAGTATTTATTATACATCTCATCCCTGCATTTATTATTCACTGGATTTCTCTTTACATAAAGTAAAAAGTTTGAAACAATTCCCAACATCCCTCAAGCATTCATACTTCCCAACAACTTTATGATAATAAGAACAAAAGAGTCATTAATGGGGAAATTTCGAAATTAAGGACGAGTCCAATGTATGGACACTAACAAAAGCAGACTGCAAATATATTACTTCCAACAATTATGAGAAATGGTAATTTATCACCTTCTTCTCAGGTGGTGACAGAAAAATTAAAGAAATCAGGAAAACAAAATACATTGGGTAGAAATTTCAACGTTGAAAAGAACAGGTAAGTGGACTCACTAAAAGAAGAAACTTCCTTAGCTACACAATTTATGTTCTCTAACTAATAATTATTTCTTGCAAAAACTGTAACTAATGATTAGTTCTTGCCAAAAACTGCACTTTTACTAAAAAAAATATACCTTTTCTAGCTAGATAATGTCTACTGCTCATCATCATCACAGCAAATACATACCTTTCAAACCAGAAGAAATAAAAGAAGAAGCAGTGGCCTACAGAAGACATTGATCAAACACAGTCCAAGCTACATTACAACAAAGAATATTTCTGGGTTTTAATTGACAAGTGACTAGAATTTTAAGACACAATGCAAAACACACATCATATCACTAAAAATCCACACATACTGACAGTGAAAATAAATTCAGAAGGCATTCATGAATAGATCTTTCAGCAAAGAACACATATAGACATGCATGTGGCCTGAGACCAACATCAACAACTCAAACAGAAAGGCAGAAATGGAAGGAACCCAAGAGAATGGGAAACACCAAAATATGTGAAAGATGAAAGCTTTCATTAAACGTACCTGAAGATATGTGTAAGCGCCTTCTTGAGAAAGCACTGTTCGTCTTTCTATCTATGGTTTTCAGGTTGGCTGGCAACTACACCACAGAGTGAGCCACCATTTAAGGACGGTGAACTGCAAATATTTTTATGGCCCACAAGATTCTGACGTTGTACGCTTGGACGTGACTATCTGAACGATAGTTCATGACGTGTTTGTCTGCCGGTACATGATTCCCACACCAACATTTAGCTGTTGATTTGGATCAATCACAACGTGACATAGCTACAACAGATGGTCATGATCTGCGATGTGTTGATGTCACTCTTTTGTGCTCTACGTTTGGTTGTAGGTGATGGGATATTATTTACAACACAAAATATTCTTGGGTGTGTTTGGTTGTTGAGAAAAGAAAATGGAAAGTACATAATAGACAAGAAAAAAAAGAAGAGAATTAGTTGGTTTCTGTCAATGATTTTTAGAAAATAAAGAATATGAAAAGAAACATTTTTATAATTCATTAAATTATTAACCATTAAGGAAAGAAAATAATAAACCCAAAACACATCAATGGTGTCCTTTAACATCTTTTAAATATATATTGAATAAATTATTATACTACTATAACAACAATGACACTAATAAGAATCCTACTAATACGTAAAATTTGAAGAGGTCCAATAATACGAAATCTTATCCTTAACTAATAGAGAACTTGTTTCTGAATGATCCATATGAAAAAAAAATAAGAGAGAGGAAAAAGATGAAGAAGGAGATTGAATAAGTTGTTATATATATAATAACATATAAATTATGTATTTTGAATAAATTAATTAGCAAATAATCCCTTAAGAAATAAACTACGAACTTAAATTAATTAACTTTTAATATAATATTTAAAAAAATCTCAATATAGCTTATCTAAAATAATTAATCATCTTATTTTCATGCAATTTTCTCAAGTAAAAAAAATTTCAAGATGCTTATTTTCTCTCATTTCTTTGTTCAACAAAAACAAAAAAAAAAGCAATCACATTCTTACATATAAATCATAAATAATAAATACCTATGATAAAAAAGTACAACTCGTTCGAATTGTAATAATTTTGAACTAATTAAATTTTTTATTTAATTTATTTTAATAATTTTTGTTGTTCAATTTTTTTATTACTCGATCAATTTTTATAAATTAATAAATTTTTATAAACTGAAACAAATTAATTAATTTTTATTTAATATTTTTTAGTTAAACTTTAAATTAAGAACATTATCCTTTATTTTTATTTCAAATTTATTTAATTTTTAGTTTATAATACTTTAATTTTTTTATTTCATTTATTTATTTAATTTCTAGTATAATTTTAAAAAAATTGATGAAGACACAGGGCTTCGTAATTCAGCTTGGGACTCCTAGCCTGACTGCCTCGGTTTCGTAGTCTAGTTTGGATTTATCTTCTCTTAAATTTCAGGATATTCAGAGTACATTTCTTAGTTTTTATACTCTTTTTTTTCGTTATCACCGAAAAAAAAACAGAACATATGAATTTTATACTGTTAAGTCTTAGTGTCCGCATTGTCAGAATATACAGGAATTGTGCTTTATTTCGAGGAAAATAATAATAATGGAAGAGGGTACTTTCTCAAGGTATCCTTGTCTCCAAAGAAAAGGCTATAATTCTTAACCTTGTCATTTTTTCAGCCAAAGACAATATGTTTTACCTAAGTTAATGTTTGATACTTCTTCGTTAATTGATTTTCCCTATGATTTGTGCATACTAAAGCTTCTAAGTTTCTTCTGAATGCATAATTTTTCTTATGTTTTTAAGTTTTTTAGACTCGAAATTAATCCAAACAAAGTTTAAGCTTCTTAAACTTGAAATTAATCCGAACCTCGAACTCGAATTTTTTACCCGAATCCAAAATGTTTCGGATTTTACACGTTAATTTCAGATTGAATAACATAGTTTCCAAACTGAGAAAACAATGGGAAGATTCCATTAACTGCTAAATCCTGGCATAGGAATCAGAATCACCCATAAGGGAAAAACAATTTAAGTTCAAGATCGCGACTTTCATCATCTTCAATTCAATTTCATTCAAACAAACTTTGGATCCCGTCGAGTCTAAAGAGTTAAATGAGATACTAAAAACCAGTAGCAAATTAGTAACCACATTAAGAACAGAGAATTTAAGTCAATATCAACTTGGCAGCTCCTAGAATGACTTTTAAGGATTATGCGGCCTGCACAAGAACAAATCAAGAAAATTGATACAATTCCTAAACTTTTTTAAGTTCTAAATGACTCTAGAAGATTGTAACTGTCTCACTGCAACAAAAAATTACCCCGTTAGCAGAACCAGATGACCAGAAGCTACAAAGAGGACGAGCTAAAACAGGCGAAACATTAAGCCAATGCTAAGAAATCACATCCCCGGCTTGCGCAATTCCTCGGCTCCATGTGCAAAGTGGCATCTGTCCCCAAAAGTACAAGATCCTTTACCAAAATTCTCGCAAAGTTTGGTCTTGAAATTGTTTCCAGGGACGTGGTGCGAAGATGGGTTCTTCATTGGATGTCCAGCGGACTGACCGACGTTTCCAATAAGCTCTCGGACCATGGCGCTTGCTTGCTTAATCTGATCGAATGTGCCCTCAAGCTCAATGTTCCTCAAGTTAGGATCTGTCTCATGTTCTCTTATTGAAAGTTTGGCACCTGTAAGACGGCAGATTTGCTTTGAATGCACGCCATTTTTCCCAATGATTGCTCCAGCAAGAGAAGCATCGACACTGATCTTAGCAGTTGCAGAGGCCCCGAAGCTAGCAGCAGCACCAACACCATGTGATGGAGGTTCCATATGTCGACCCATCCTGCCTGGAATTGGTCCCATGACACGGGGATCTTCATAGGATGGAACAGTGGGCTTCCCGAGTTCCCATTCCCCATGAGCAAAATGGCATTTATCTCCAAACTTGCACCCTTCAGGTGTGTTATATTTGTTACACAATCGGGTTTTCACAGCAGGAGGAGATGAACCATCAGGGAAAGATGGTGGGATTCCAGGATTTCTGGCAGGTGGTGGTGTACCAGTTGGGTTTCCACCAAGATTAAGCATCTGAGATACAGATTTGAAGCCTCCAGGAACGTAATGCAAGAAATGACATCCCTCACCAAATGGGCACCCAGAAGTACTGCAAAACGATATAAAAGTGAAGATACCATAAGAACTCCAATAAAATCAACATCACTTCAGGAATATAGTGTACTGGAACTCCTCCAGTAACTTGAAACAAAACAATATTAACCCTAGTATTAGACTACTTTATGATGGTTGTATGATGTTTATGCTAGTTGAAGCATTGAAGAGCTTCTACAATGTTTGTCAAACATTTCATTCCAATATGTTTTTAGAAGAAAAATAGGAAAACAAGATGAGCTAATGACAGACAGACAGAGTAACATCACTGAAGATTGTGGCCGGAAATGCATCAATCACACATGCTGTCCACGGGAAGCCTGGGAAAAGAGTTTTCCCAGGCTTCCCGTGGTCACACTTTTCCCAGGCTTCCCGTGGACAGCATGTGTGATTGAGAAAAACATCACAAATGCAAAAAGCTCGAGCCTGCACATCTATATGTCTATAGAGGAATTGGTGGAGACTCAATTACCAGCATCACAGCGTCACCCAATACATAGACACATATGCACAATTATATTTAACATTAAAATAAAACCAAACTAAATTGAATAGACACGAGAAGGGTGCATAAGTTTAGCATCTTCAAATATAAGGCTAATGTATGGTAATGAAAAACAAAAACTGTATAATTTATAAAAAATGTTTGCAATACAGTTAAATTGGTGTTTAATGTTCTTTTAAAACCCACCAGTGTAACATACATTATGCTAATTACTAAAAGAATAATAACCAAGCCAACTTTTACAAAAACTGCCTCAAATAATTATGCACACCAATTCATATAAACACCTCAAATGACAGCTTAGCATAATATATATGAAACCATTTAATCATCTTTAACTTTCACACTTACGGATCTCTTACCCATTTCCCAATCTGCACTACCTCACAATGCAATAGATCAGAAAATGTGCGTCAATCGAAATTTCGGACACGACAGAGCCATAAGAAAATTTTAAAATTAAGTGACTCAGGAACACAGCTTGACACAGCAGTTCCAAGTAGTGGACCATTCAATTGCTGTGAAATATTCCCAAGAATGCAAAGAAGAGGCCAAAACCTAATAATTTGTGATGTTTGATATACCCAGAAGTGATGATGTAAAAAGCAGATTATGGACAAGGGAGGGAGGAAGCATGTCATAAACCAAATATAACTTATCATTCAAAGAAGATGTAATCCTCAACTATGCTTACATTAAGTGCAAAATAGTGTAGTGAAATAGCCTACATACAAAAAAAAAAAAAAGGAAGAAGAAGGTAAATCCTAGCAGAAACTAAGAAACGAGGAGGAATGAGGTTGATAACACACCAGAAAAGGAAAAACAATATCAAATACGTAGCAATGGAAGTGAGTTGACACTCAAATTGGACAGATAAGACCCAGGCAAATCAAACAAAATGTGGAATTTGTACCAAACTTTTGATACCATTTTACTTGTCCATAAACGATGTCTTTACTCAAGGTGATTAAATGATAAGCTACAAGTGAGCATTATAATATGGACAAGTTTCAGGTTCCGTAAAACTTCTTCAGTTTACATATGCCCAGCGTGTAACTGCAGTTATCCAGAAGTACTCTCTGAAATCAACCCTTTCTGTTCAATAGACTTGATTTTTGATAAGCTGTTCAATAGTCTTGATTAACATGATTAGAAGTAAACCTGTATCACAACTTTAACTTACCAATAGATTAGTCCAAACCACAATGGATTATTTACCAAAAGTGTGCAATAAAGCTTATGTTACAAATATTAGAAATGTATGAACAGCATTTGAGGTATTTATTTTAGATAAGTTAAGATTAGAACCTGAAAAACTTTGTGCATGGCTTGGATTTGCTTCCTATACCAGTTGAATAGGACTCCGATTCTGTTGCACAAAATTAATTAATTTCCTCAGTTAAGATTCCAGTTGATTATTAGCCTTTGAACTCCAAAATAAACTTCTTATCATGTTACAATCTTGACTCAGCTGGTCATTATAATTTATGTGAGACAAAAGTAAATATACACGATTTCATGTAGAAGTGGATTCAACAACTACACTACCAAACATTGTTAATGATTCAGCATAAAGGGTGATCCAAATTTCCAGCAAATAGTCCCCAAATACATTTAAGTTTCCTTAAGTTACTTTGAGTCGAAATTGTTTTCTCTTCTTACCCATAATAGTTCTTGGAAAGACCAAAACAAACTCAAAAAGCTTTTACAATTCTATTGGAACATAAACAGGGGAATTCTAACGTTCATTCCATCTTCTATATCCCCAAATCAAATTCCCCACAAGAACACATTTAATTGTAAAAAAAAAGCAACTGCTAAATAAAGATTGGCAGCTTCAACTAACAGCTAAAGAAAGCACTACAGATGCAAGAAAAGGGGCAGATAAACATCAAATATTTCAAAATTCAGACCCCAAAATTTCTCTACTTCCTTGAAAACAAAAATAAAATAAAATCGTTCTTCGCACCCAAATCCACTAATAGCATAAACGCACTATAAAAGCCCGCAAAACCCTAAAATTCCAAGCATTCATAAATCACACTCCAACAAATAAACACCACAAATATGTACACATACGTATATACATAAACACTTCATCATTTTGAAGAAAAGCGGGGTAAGGAAGAGAAAGAACCTTGCTTGGATTTCTTGAAACCGCCATTGTCGTTAAGAGCAGCTTCAGGCCTACCTCGCTTTCGGGCGACTCCGTACTCCATAGATCCAAACTCCACCGAGTGGTTGTAGCGCAGACAGTAGTAGTAGCAGTACCAAACACCGAGAAAACGCGAGAAAATTGACGTGAATGAAGGAAAGAAAGGTCTTTTCAAATGTTGGAAAGCGCGAGGAAGAGAGCAAAAACTAGGGTTTCGAAGAGAGAGAGAGAGTAGTAAATAAATAAATTAAAATAAACAAGGAACTGAAAATCAGGTCCAAATGTAAGATTCATGTGTGCCATCATCATCAACGTCATCACATCAGACGGTTCAGGTAACTCGATGAGATGCTGGTGTACGTGGGGGATTTTTTTGGTTTATTTATAATAAAAATATTTAGAAATACGTTTCAAAAAAAATAAAAATAAAAAAATATTTAGAAATATAATAATTTATAAAAAAGGAAAAGGAAGTATAATATGTGTACGTATTAAAATAGAAGAAATCAATTAAAATAAATTAAGAACTTATTAGATTATTTTGATATCAATAATTATTTAACTATATATTTTTCAAAAGACTCATTTTAATTTTAATTTAATAAAAAATTTAACAATTTTATAAAAAATTTAAAATCTTATTAAAAGAATTCGTATTAGAATTTTTAACATAAATAATAACAATAAAATGTCATATTCTAAATCTTTAATTTATTAAATAATTTTTTATTTTTTAAATAAATAAATAAAGTTAAATAATAATATAATATATAATTGTAAATAATAATTTTAACCGGTCGAACTTAAGCTTGATTTAGTCAGTCAAATTTATTGAATTTAAAGGCAATAGATTAAACCTGATTTAATTTTAACCAATCGAATTTAAAGTTAATAAATTAAACTTAGGGATGGAAATGAGTCGATCTATTAGCTAGCTCTACCAAATTTTTTAAAATATTTTTTTAAAATTTAAAAAATAAAATAACTTTTGTTTTTTCAATTGAATCTAATATTGGGTTGTCCTGACTCATGTCTACTTGAGGCTTAATTCTTCTAAATAAACGATGTTGTTTTGCTTAAAATAGTTGAGTTTTGAGTTAATATGGGTCTAAGCCTGACCTATAAATCGGCTCATTAAAAATACTTAAATTTGAATCCATGAATTGACCCATTAAAAACACCTAAATTTGAACACATGACTGGTCCATTGTCATCCTTATTTTTTTTTTAAATCAAACAAAGAAAGCTTCATTAAGAACCATTGTCAGCAGCTAAGGCTAAAGAAATACAAGCAGAGAATGATAAATCCCAATAAACAAGACCTGATATAAAACTAGCATTTCTTGCAAGAGAGTGAGCTGCACAGTTTGCAGATCTTTTACAAAAACCAAAATGAATATCATTAATAGAATTACAAAGAAATAAGCAATCATTAATAATCAAATCAACTTCGGACTGATTGCAACAATTTGAAAAAAGACTTTGAATAACTAATTGCGAATCTGATTCAATAATAACAGAGTGTAAGTTTTGCTTTTTAACCCAGCTTAATGCCTCACATATACCCATAGCTTTTGCTGTAGACGGATCTAAAACCCCTGGAAAGATATTACTACCAGCAGCTATATAATCGTCATTACTATTGCGAACAAAAAAACCAGTACCAATCTTCCTAGATTCTTTGAAAATAGCAGCATCTGTGTTGATTTTAAGGTAGCCATCTGGTGGTTTTTTCCGGACAATAAGGGTAGGATGAGCGTGGTTTAAAGCTGCAGGTTGGCGTCTCCTAACAGTAGTCCAATTTATCAACATTGAGCAGGCAAGAAAAAGAATAGCTTGAGCTGTATGCTGAAGGCCATGCCAAACTAAATCATTCATGTTCTTCCACAAAGCCCAACAAATGGAGATAGCTAAACACAGATCATCACCAGTATAATTATGTGCGATAAAAGAAAACCAAGCAAGCAGCTCAATAGAGATGAAATGAAATAAACCCAATTGAAAATGTGATCACACCTCCTTAGCACAACAACACTCAAATAAAACATGAGAAACAGATTCCGTCCCAATACCACAAATAGAACACAAAGGCAAAATATCCACATCTTTATAAACAAGAAGAGCATGAACAGGTAAGAAAGCATTTAGCGAACATCAGAAGAAAATTTTCATCTTAGCAAGAATATTCAAAGACCAAAATTCCTTCCAAAGAGGAGAGGGAAGAACTTGATTCAAACCTCGAAGAACGGCATGAATAAATCAGTAGGCGCTTTTAACTGAATATATCCATTTCCTATCAAAGACCCAAAATCAATCATCAATATTTCATTGGAAGCTCAGAAGAATTTAGAGAATTAAATCTCTATCTCACTCATTAAGTAAAGCAGAGATTAATGATAAATCCCATTGTTTAAGGTCACGAAGAATCAAATAAGAAACTCGAAGATTTAGCCAAGAATTATCAAAATTCAAAGTGACATAAAGATTCTCCTCATCTGGCAGCCAAGGGTCAGAACAAACTCTAATTGTGCTACCATTTTCAACGCGTTTCCTACATCCTTTTTGTCATCCCTAATTAAACTCAATTTAATTAAACTTTGGATTGTGTTTAAACTTGAGAACCAATTCTAACTAAATTAAACCAATTCAAATAAAACATCGTTTTAATAATTTTTATTAAAACACATCACTTTTACTCCCGAACCAAATAAAGAAAATCTTATAACCTGAACTCGATTCATTGTCATCTTTAATTTGCACCATGAAGACAAGTCAAAACATACAACTTGCCATACAATGTTTGTATGTTTGAAACAATTACAAAAACATCTGAACATCATTTTAAGATGAATACAACAAATCTGTGTGTTCTACCAACCATGTATATCATATAATTCACATTTCAACTTCCATTCGGCAAAACTGAGTTGTCCAAATCGTGCAAGTAGCTCCATATGAGCAAAGCAACTCCATTCTTTTTGGCAGCATGTTTTTCTCCAAATCGCTGAAGTGGTCAGATAAAATACAGATACACAGGTGAGCATGTTACTAGCTAGCTTGAAAATCGAGGAAAAGGCGCAATTTCTGTTGTAGGAGTTCATGAGTTCCAAATGGAGGCTTGCTGCTGATGATCCAGTCCTTCTCAAGAAGGCCTGATTTGGCACTGCTAATCATTTCGTTCTGGAACACGGACGCGATCATGTAAATTGAAGTCCTCAGCACATCAGACATGGCGAAAGATTCAGAATGCACTGGTCCATTTTTCTTCTTAGCCATCAGAACATCCCTCCTACCCATGTTCACTGTTGCCCACTTGATGTTTGCTGGCCCGATAAACTGATTCAGGGGCTGCAAGTTTGTCTTCTTCCCCATGGATGCTTCAACTGCCAGCAAGCAAGATAACAGTGTAGAGATAACAGCAGCATTGCTACCAGACAATTGAGCAACCCCATATCGGTCCTCTTTGTAAGAGCGTGCAGTCAAGGCAGCGGCCGACCTTGCACACCATGAATATTGCTGCAAAATTTGACAATTATTATCAAACTAGTAAATTCCTCTTGGTTAATTCAACAAATTTAACATATTAAAATCTACCACGTTTAGTAAAAAGCAACCATCACAAAACAAATTTTCTCACTGAATCTATTAAGCTATTTTGAAGAGCTAAACCATCTATAGTTGCAAGCCAAATATCAAACTATTGATACATCAATATCAGTAGAAACGCTCTATTCAAGTCTAATTTTAGTACCTGGAAGTTCCTGAAAGCTTCACAATGTTTCGAGCTTAGTGTCTCCAATGGTGACTGCAGCTGACCGGAAAGGTGATATCCCTTGTCAACAGAACCACCTTCAAGTCCTTCACCCAAGTTGCATGTCAGCTGTTCCAGCGGCGTCAAACACACAGCAATCACCCTTTTATATGTCTCACTGGTTTCTTCAAAAACTGCAGCTCTTCTCCAAGTATCAACATTATTCTCACAAACCATACAGAGATCAAGATATGCGAGATACAGTGGGAGAGTGCCAGGGGGACTCTCCTCTAGAGCTTCAAGCAATGGTTCACTTGGATTCGTTTCTGCTGCAGCAGATCCTTTTGGTGGAGCAAAGATGAACCTTTTTGTATGCACTACCTATACAGAAATGTCAAGATGTCAAAAACTGCTCTTCTATGTTCTAGCACATTCGGTTAAAATCATGTGATTAGGGGGATAAGGAGAGGCTCAAGAACCGATTTGTTAGTGATTAGTTGGAAGAATGAAAAACACTTGCCACTCTAGATGACACAGAAAACTAGCAAAATTAAAACTGCATATGTGGAAAAAGTCAGAAACCAACCTGGTGTAAATGGTGACTTAATTCCCAACAGAGAAACACCAAAAAGCTCCCAATGTAAATGTTTATCTGCTCAGAGAAGAACTTCCCTGTTGTCATATGACTATTGAACGTCTCTGGAAGAAACATGACCAGCACAGCTGAAATTAGATGAGCTGCACTTGAGAGCTTTAAGGCATTCTTAATAGCTGAAGGAAGCCCCATTTTGAAGCCAAAGAAAGGGGGACGCTGATGAACAGGGCAAGAGAATCAGTCACGATGTTATAGCATCACATTAGATAAAAGTAGAACGTATTATCCAGTTGCTCTGTTCATTACAAGGGTATAATTCACCTATTTGGGATGTAATAACCAATTCCATCACCATAAGCTCGTTCTAACTACTGCAAATAGTATCTAAGTAGCAACAGGAACCGGTATGAGATAAGCATTAAAATTATAAGCAACCCTTAGCATCAATGCTTATCTTCCATGATAAGAGAATGTTTTGAATTCTAACTTCAGCATGCCAAAGAATCAGAGTAGAACTAAGAGAAGATAATCCATTTTCATCAAAGAGTTCACACGACACAAAACAACATTCATGAAATCTAACCCACTTTGTCTTAAATCCATCTTCATCTAAACATAATCCGGCATTCCAATCACATTTCTTACTAAGTGATCATTTTATCTGCACACTTAATGGAGGAGGAGACCTGCCTGACAACCATTCAAGCGGGGAGCCGAATCATTTCACATGATCCCATATGCACAGAACATGAAAAAAACTCAAAGCTTCACATGGACAAACTCAAGTTTCATCATCCATAACCAAACAAAAGAAAAA
Organism: Erythroxylum guanchezii; assembly: GCA_025629825.1. Taxonomy (NCBI): domain Eukaryota; kingdom Viridiplantae; phylum Streptophyta; class Magnoliopsida; order Malpighiales; family Erythroxylaceae; genus Erythroxylum; species Erythroxylum guanchezii. The sequence continues at coordinate 563,901 of JAOTAX010000003.1, forward strand.
TCCATCTTGGTTCCTGAACATTAGAGAACGTCAAAAAGCTGACACTTCCAAAGGTTACTTCATCAATCAAACAAAACGCAGCAAACAATTAACATTCTATTAAGCTCATTAGAAACATTCGGAATCAAAGAGAAGCATTACCTGAATAATGGGAAACTCCAAAATCCATCGTTTCTTGTAAATATAAAACAACCCATATACCAATCCAATCACAAAACCCCTAAACCCTACTCTCCAAATCAGTCTCATCATCCCACCATCTTCCACCAAGCTAAAACTACTTCCACAAACCGACACTAGAGAAGCCAATCCTGAAGCAGTAGTCGTTGTCAAAAACAAAATGAACCCAACTGAAACCTTAAGCCGCCGGTGAAAATCACCAGTATCTCCACCGGAAGCAAACAGAAACCTGATAAGGGCAGTTAAGACCTGCAAAGGAGACGCGAATGGAAAGGGTTTCGGCGATGACACGGCGGCGAGTGCGGCTGAGAATAGAAGCTGAGAGAGTTGGAACGTTAAGAAAACAAAAATGGACACAAAAAGTTGAGCAAAGAAGTAAGCTTTACTACTGCTAAGAGAGGCACTTTTTGGTAGAGATAAGCAAGTAAAGGCCTTGAAGAGAAAGAAAATGGTTGTAGAGGTTATTGATTGCCAGATTAAGAACCCCAAAAACCGGTTCTTGACCACCATGTCAGGCGGCAGAGGAGGAGGCAGGGGAGTGGACATTGATGGGTTTAATCCGTTTCTAGCTGTGTACGTCGAAAACCAACGAATTTGTAGAAATGATTCGATTGAAACTTGTTGTTGGGTTCTTCAAGAACAAAGGAAGGGGTTTAGGGGGGTTTTAGAGAAACGGGTAGTCTCTGATTCTTGGAATGTCAGTTCTCGAGCGTCATTGACGAATTGAGAACGCGGCCTCTGCAACTGGAATTGGACAAGAAAGCCCAAAACGAATAAACGATGATGTCTGGTCAGTGTCAGATCTGGTGGACAAGATGTCGATTGTTGTCTGATAATCCAAACCCACTGGACTACTGATTAGGTTGTAACATGGTCTAATTTCTTCAATGAGTTGTGTAAGGGCCCAATAGCAAGAGAAGTATATTACTAGTCCCATCCAAAGCGATCCAATCAATTAAAAACAATATCATTTTATTTTGGGTAAACCACCGGTATCCGAACCCACTGAGCCGACTAATCCAATTCGGGGCGTAGTCACAGTTAAGGCTCCTTGCCCTTTCCTGCGGGTAAAATAAAAATTTAGACTTAACTTGTATTATTATCATCTTTACATTTTTGTTAATCATAACTAAAAATTGCTTCTTTATGATCAGAAAATCACATGTTCAAATCACGAAGACAATCTCTTTGTAAAGTTACATGCGTCAATGATTGTTTTCAGACCCTCACAAAACAAAGAGCTTTGTGTACTGAATACGATAGACTTTTTACATAATACTTAAAAGTTATCAAATGGACTAAGAAATAATATAGAATCATAATCAACCAATATGTCCTCTTGATTAGCATATTATTCATAGATTAGGCTAAAATCGGACTATCGTGACAGACAAAAAAGTTTAAATTTTGGTTGAATTATATTTTTTTTTTGATATTTTTAAAATTTAAATCTAAATTCTAATTTCTTTAAATTTATTCTTATTTTAACTCAAATTTCAATTAACTCAAGATTTATTCCTTAATTTAAGATATAACATAACATAATACAAAATGTCAAAACTCTTCCCTTCATATGGACTTAGAAATCAATTTCACATAAACCCTAATCTCACAAAACTTGATGAAACGTTCAAAACAATACAAGCATTAAATGAGGTAGATTGTGGTGGAGAAGATGGTTTTTAAGAACATTTTAAAGTTGAATTGAATTATGATTTTTTTTATATTTTTAATTTTAATTTCTTTAAATTTGTAATTAGTTAAACTCAAATCTCAATCAATTTCACATAAACCCTACTCTCATAAAACTTAATGAAACTTTCAAAACAATACAAGCATTAAATGAACAAGATTGTCAATCAATTTCACATAAACCCTACTCCCACAAAACTTGGACAGTTCATAGCAATGCAAGCATTAAATGAACAAGGTTGTGGTGGAGAAGATGGTTTTAAGGGACACTTTCTTCCACGTGCTTCTCTACGACTCTTTGTACTCTCTTAACCTGAACGCTAGGCCAGTTACAATTGCTTGAATGGAGGGCAACTCTAAGTTGCCAGCATGCATCATGCATGCATTCTCCATTATTGGCTTCCTTACCGCCAAAGCTAGGGCTCTGCAATCTCTTACGTCTACTCTTCACAATCATTGATCGTTTCTTAATCACTCTCGATTTCAAAGAGAGCTCATTGGGTGGAGACCTGGGAATTCCTCCAACTTGTTCGTCTGTTACTTTATGGACCAGAAATGCACAGTTGGATGCAAGTTTAGCCACAAACGCATGTTTAATAGTACTGATGTTTAAGACCAGTAGTTGATGTCAAAGAACTTTTAAGACAGACCCATTAATTCTCTCTTAGTGATATGAACAGACACGATTGACTAATAATAAACAAATAAAGAAATATTTTTTCACTCAATACAAAAATAAAAGCTAAAATTAAAAAAAACAAAGAGAAAATGAAAAAAATAGGCCAAAAACTCAGGAGTGGGTGAGCTATTTTCATCTATCATGCACTCACAGCCAAGTTTCTTTCTTTCTGTCATCTGCAGAAAGAGACTATTCCTTTTACTCATTCTCTTCTTCTTCTTCTTATTCTGCATTCTAATTGAATGATCGCACCTTCATGGCTATTGCATGTCTTTTGATCTATCATATCATCAGTATATGATGTGTGAAAACACTACGAAATGGAAGTGGAAATCTACATATATTGTCACTTTCCAGCTTTGCAAGTAGCTTAGCTTCATCGCGCATGCACTTACGGTGGACAGGTTCTAATCTCCCTCTTTGTTTTTGAATACTTGGGGAAGGTGCAAACTGGCCCAACTTGAACTCTAACCAAAGTTTCTTTTCAGTTTCTGTCATTTTCTCGTCGACAAAACATTAGCATGGCTGACAAGCAACAGTACAGTTGCAGTTCAGAGACTTGACACTTTTACCCCCTGTATGGTTGATGTCCCCGGGGACGGGGACAGATGACAGGACAAAATAATCCTGTCTCCGATGATGTTTGGTTGCTGTCTCCAATTTTTTGTCCACCGTCTCCGGGTGACAGGGACAAAATTTTTTGTTCCTCTCAAAAATGAAGGACAAAAACTTTTGTCTCCGTCTCCGAGACAAAACACATAAGCAACTTCCAGAAATACCCCTCCTCCCATAAAAGCAAATGTTTTATTATTATT
>JAOTAX010000003.1:567366-581554 GCA_025629825.1 Erythroxylum guanchezii
AACCAAACAGCTCACTGTTACCATTTTTTGTTCCGTTCCGTCTCCGGAGATTCTGTTCCGTTCCGTCTCCAGCTACCAGAGACAGCAACCATACAGGCAGTTAATATGCATGATTTGGACAGTGTTTGTTTCATCAAGTTTCGTTTGCAAAATTAAATTGATAGATTTGATCTAACTTGATCGATAATGGAATCTATCGACCAGCATGAGAACTCTTAATTGATCAAACTTGAAAAAAAATTTGTTAAACGTGATTATAAGTTTATTATCAATCAAATCATAATTAATTCTTTGACTTCAAATCGAATCGAATCAAATCAATCAGAACTAATTTTTATTTTTATTTAAGAGTTATAAGCATGAAATGGAATTACGAGTAATTCGTAACCTTTCAAATCAATCACATAATTCATCTTTTTTTATATCAAATCGTTAAAGTCTTATCAACGTGGAAGTAAGAAAAACACAAGAAATTTAATTATTATTGTCCACTTAATAATTCAAAACAACTTAAACTAAAACATAGTCAAACTTGACAATCTAACAACCCCAAATCTGCCAAACTCTTAGACTAGTAAATTCCCAATTACCATAAGAAGAAAAGCAGTCATTCCTAAAACAGTCATGCTTCGTTCTTCTTCTGCAGATTGGTTAGGCTCTTCTTTGGCATGATCATTTGAGTTCATATGATCAAAGCCATAATTGGCAGGTCACAGTCCCTGAAAGTTTTTGGTTCAGCGAGTTTTGGTGACAGTTTTTTCCTATGTTGGTTGGTTAACTAAACCCTTTCAAACACTTCACCATCTTGCTTCTGCAACTCAAACTCCTCATGGCCGTCCAGGCTGATAGGTTTGTACCAATTTGCACAAAACAAGTATATCACGAAATCAAATCCTGTCAGGATTGCAATTAGGAAGTAAAACCTGTCCATATGGCCTGTGTTCAAGTCATCAGGAATCCATCCAGGATTGTTACCTCTTGCTGTGATCCCCATAACCATGTTAACCAGCAAGCTGCTGACATAGTTTCCTAGAGATATGGAAGCCATGCAAAGAGAGCTTCCAAAGCTCTTGATCCCATCAGGAGCTTGCCCATTAAAGAACTCCAGCTGACCAACGTACATGAAAACTTCTGATGCTCCAACAAGAACATACTGCGGAATCTGCCAGAATATGCTCAAAGTGCTGATCTTTTGGCCTGGAATGACATGTTTGAGCCTCTCAATCTCTGTGGCACCAGCTGCAAGCATTGCAAGCATCCCAATAACGAGTCCTATCCCCATTCTTTGAAGCTCCGTCAAGCCTTTTGGATTACCACTTAGTTTTCCAGCTAAAGGGACAAGGATCTGGCGATAAATACCTGTGAAGATTAGGACACTGCAAATGTCAAAAGCTGACATGCTAGCAGCTGGAAGATGGAACTTTCCAAACTTGGAATTCATGACAGCTCCTTGCTCCACAAAGAGAGAAGCCATTTGAGTGAAGACAACAGAGTAAATTATAGTGCATAACCAAATTGGTAACATTTTTAGGACACATTTGGCTTCCTCTACTTGTGTTACAGTGCATAGCCTCCACGGATCTTCAGGCCCTGAAGGATCATCCTTTAGTATTGTAGCCGCCTTGTCCAAGAACCTATCAAAACATTAGAAAAAACAATTCAAACCATGAATTTACTGTGAAGGAATGCTTAAAGATTATCAGATAAACCTTTCTAAAACATTCTAACTAAAAAAATTCCAAATGATGCAAAATTGGAAGTAGGCTGCACTCAGAATTTATCAATATCAGGAAATGAGTTGCATCAGAATTACAAATACTCACTCAAATTCTTTGCTGTGGAGAATCTTCCTACTTCCTTTGATTGCAGATTCAGTTCCTTCTACTTCATACAGTTCATCAGCAATAGCTGGGATCACATCCCATTTCCTTGCTGCAGCCACAAAAACCTGAGCAACTCGCGGTATGGGATTCCCGCACGGTTTTATGTACCGGTATCCCGGCATCCCCAACAGAAAGGACAATAGAGCTATGACTGCAGATCCTAGTGACACCAGGAATCCTAGTGTCCATTGACCTGAATCCTCATAATAGACCAATATGGTGTTTGAGAATAGAGATCCAGCATTGAGTGAGAAGTAAAAGTAGCAGAAAAAAGCCCCCTTTGCAATTCTCTGTTTTGGTTTCGACTCATCAAATTGGTCTGCTCCAAATGTTGCTATAGTTGGTTGGTGCCCTCCATATCCAAAAGCTACCAAATATATTGCTAAGTAGAAGATAGCTACACCCATTGGTGATGCAACTTGGCAAGCATTTAGTCCATCACCACAGCCTGCTGGTTTTATCAGCAAAAGTCCTGATGACAGTGACAAAAGCACCAAACCCTGATGAACATACAAAACTGTTAGCTAATATACATAGAAAATTACCTGAGAAACAGTTAAAATCCAACTTGGATCTGCTATGATCATTACCAGCACAAATATCAACTGAAAGACTGCACAGGTCAAGAACCGACCCCAATATGAATCACTAAGGAAAGCTCCAATTAGAGAGCACAGATAGACTGTACCAGTCCATTTGCTAACACTATTGGCAGCATTGGCATTGTCTTGTCCAAGCACCCTGGTTAAGAACAAAACCAGATTGACTCCAACTCCAAAGAAAGCTAGTGTTGCCAGGCCTTGGTTTGCTGAAGAAAATTGACAGACAGAAAGAATCAGGAATCAAGGTGCCTGTTTTAACAAGGAAGCTTAGGTAAGTTTGCAATGAGTTTCACGTTTCTTTACCTAAGCAGAGGCTTGCAGCTTTCCATCCCCCTGAGCTTTTCCAGGTGACGAGGGAACACTTATTTCCATGAAGTTCCTTTTCAGACTCAATATTTTCTTCACTCACCTGCTTTTATGAACAAAGCAACTATATTACTGAGCAATCATTTCCAAATTCCCATAGCAGGAAATGGCAAATTCCTGCTTAATTCAAGGGTTCTACGGTTAGCTGCTGGATTATCTGATTCACCTTCAGGACTAAACCTTGGACACCTGATTCACAAGGTGGTAGCCTGGGTACTTGACATGGTATGGAGGATTTTTTGATAATTTTTTTGGGGACAGAACTCTTTGGTAACAAGATCAAAACAACAAAATTATGCTGCTACAAAAAAAAAAGAAAAAAGAATGAACAGAAGACGGGCAAAGTTTGCACGTGCGTTGCAGGAAGCAGACAAGTGGATATGCCAAGGAGAGAAATCAGATTCAGATTACATGTGGCCCTCACGTCCAACACCTAGACATCTGGATTGGTGCCTTGGTGGCTCATTCATTTGGAGAGTTTCATATAATTTTTTTGGAGTAAAAGTTTTAGTTACAGAACTCGAAGTTGAGTCATTTGAGATTGAAATTGAAAGGATACTCTTTAACATAATTGAAGACTTTTACCAACCTTCATGGCAACCTCAGTGGAAGTGTTGAGGGAATCCATAGCGGAGATTGAAGATTTCTTCTGCAAAATACAGAAGTTGGTTAGATTTTAAGTGATGAAAAACTTCGAATGGGGAAGAAAAGAAAACTAGTGAATATGCTCTTGCATGCATTATTACTATGAAAAAACATAAGTTAGCTAGAGCTTTAAATCACTCACAAGGAATTGAAACAAGATTATAAGAAGCAAAGAAGAGAAGAAGGTTATAGAAAGCCTTGCGAAATGTAGATGCAAGAAGAGTCCAATATATAGGAAAAACTCTCCTGAGATAGATTGGAACTAGGAGAGGTAAAGGAAAGGTGTCATTTTCTGGTCTGACCTATTCTGTCATTGCCACTCAAGAAGAAAAATATTTGGTGGATCTTTAAGGAGAGCCTGGTTAGAAGAGTTTGTGGCACAAACACTGTCATTTATTCCATGAAATGATGGACGGCCAGTAGGATATAATTTTCATGTGAAAATGATGGATGCCCCCAAATTCCTACATATCTTTTCCCTTTCTTCTTTTTTTTTTATCAGTTCTTGTTCTGATAATCTCTCTTCAATATCAACTTTTAGTTTATGACCTCACATGTTAATACTGACCATAAGTTTCAAATAATGAAATCACCATGCACAAGTAGCAGTAACAGTGATTGGTAGCAAATCCAAATGGCAATTCTTGTCCTCTTGCCGACGTCACAGATCTTAACTTTTTGGCAGGAACAAATGTTCAATTCTTCAAGCTAACCCCACCAACAAATTTGTATAACAGGCAAGTTTTTACTGCTTGCCAGAGATCAAATCATAGTATCTAGTAATTTTCCATTACGGGATCGATTAGATGGTTCGGTGACTTTCAGTGATCATCACTATCAAATAAGGAAAAGGAACAGAGAAATGGAGAAAGAAACAATATATGCCTGTTAACTAGGAGTAAAGATTAGATCTTTTCAGGGAAAATCATTACCATGTTCATAGTTTGACATAGATATAAAAAAGATGAGTACAGAAAATTTCAGGATTTTCTCAGCAGGTGAGAAAACTGATCATCAATTGTTTTTGCTGTAAAGATCTCATCTTTACTCTTAGCTGACAGGCATATATTGTTTCTTTCTCCATTTCTCTAAAAAGATGAGTACAGAAAATTTCAGGATTTTCTCAGCAAGGGAGAAAACCGATCATCAATTGTTCTTATAAGTCAAGAGAAATATCAGCAACCTTCATGTTACTCAATGTAATAGAACACGTTTAAGAAATTTGCATATGGTATAAGAAAGTCAACCATGAGAAATATTCCAATCTTGTCAGGTAAGTCCAATAGTCAAGAAAAAACCCTTTTTCTGTTTGGATGCATAGCAAACAGAGAAAATCCAACTGACACCCAATTTCGGCCAGAAGATGTCTAGTGTACAAAATTCACCAAAAAGTCTTTAAAACTGTAAGCATTTCTACTTCAGCCCTACTGTTAACTGTTCTTTTCAATAAATTTACACAAGACAGACCGGAAAAAGGAAAAACTCTACTCAATCTTCATGGTAATTGCAGCAAGCAAGCTAGTTGCAACAGGAATCAGGAAGATGATTATGAAGTTTCACACCCAACTACCATCTGATTGTAGCCGAAGTAATCAAACGTGAAATCATAAGCTTTTCCAGAACTTTTTTATCCGGTTACCTTTATTACATGACACAATTCACATAGTTATCAGAGGAAGTAACATTGAATCATACCGTTAAACATGCTATTTCTAAGCTAACTGTGTCTTCCTTGATCTTACCTGAAAATGGAAATTAAGAACACTGCAAGTTTTGGTGTCATTAGTGGATGCATTATCATATTCTATATTTTCTTCTGTGATCCTAAGCTTTCCAGACTTGGAAATGTACAGGAACAAAATGAGGCAGATCATTTTCAACTGCTTTCTATTTGCCCACCACCACAAAATTTTACACTGGAATTCTCACATGACGTGAAATGGACAAGACAACATTACATTAGTTGCAGTGATTAATTACGTCATTTCTGATCCTGAAACAATTGAAAGATGCCAAGTGCAAATTTCCACAGCAAACTTGGAAACTTCTACGTGCAGTAATCGAATTGTTCCTATCATAAATTCCCACCTCAAGCATGTAAATATTCCTATAGGATTTGGCTCTCTAGCCTTTGCATCCCATAAAAATCTAGCAAACCTATGACAAGTTCGATCCATGAAACCTATTGTATTCTTATATTTTTAACCTTTTTTAATTTCCATTCTTATTATCTAAAAAGTTCCACTTTTTTATTCTATGTAATATTAAAATCATCCGTGTAGCGCTCAAGGACGGATCCACATTGAGAGCACTTGCTCCCACTATCTCCAAAAAGTTTCATATAAAAAAATTATTATTTTAAATTTTGATTTCATAAAATAAATAAAATTTTGTCTCATTATAATTTTGTCCCCGTTAAAAATAAAATTTTGCTTTTATGAAAATTTTACCCTCACTTAAAAAAATTTCTGGATGCATGCCAGATAGCACCTGCATGATATATATATATATATATATATCCTAGATCTATCCACAACGGGATTAACTCAGAGGAGAAATCTAGTGAAATAAAAATTAAATCAAAATTACAAACTTAAAGTGATTGTAATCAACATAAGATGATTGTCACTAACCTCTTACTAGGGGATGTGGTTGCAAGCACAGTGAAGTATTTTGAAGCAACAGACAGTATGAGTGACAAGAAAGCAGCTCCAAGGTCAACAGTTTCACTAAACTCCGGTGACGGAGAAGAGCGTGTGTCAATGACCTGAGCACGAAAACTGAGCCAGAAAAGTACAGTACCAGTCACCGGAAAACTCGAAAACCCGTTGAACCCTTTTGTCATTTATGTTAGAAGAATGGATCAAAGCTAACAAAAGTCCCTGTCCCTGTCCTAGGCCCGGTCTATCTCTCTGATAAGATTTATCAGAAGTCAGAACAATATGTTCTGCAGTTTCATGTCACACTGCAAAAACTCTAGTGTAATATCCAATAAAAATGAAGATGATGGAGCATTATAATGAACATATATTTATGTGTGTGTGGATGCAGATCAGTAGGGAGTGAGCCGGTATCGAGAATCGTAGTAGTCCACAAAGTCATGAAGTTACAGTTAGGAGTGTAACAAATTTCCCACGTAAAGCTCCTGAAACTACTGCTTATTCATCTCAACTTGCAACACTTTCACATTGGTATAACGAGTCTTTAGTTAGAACTTATTTTTTTGTTAGATTTAATATTTCCCTTTTTTTTTTTGGATTCCAGGGCTATATTTAGTTCTGAAACTCGTGTAAAATATGGTTGTTAAGTAATTTAATTTTAATTTGGATTTAAAAAAGAGTAAAATACGTATAAGATATTAAAAAATTTTCTAATTTTAAAATTTTTGAAAAATTTTCTCTACATTTCAGTTTTTTTAGAAATACCCTTATATTAAATTCGTCTTAAATCTATAATTTAAGATAATTATAGAAAATATTAGTTTGAATTTAAATTTAGTTAGCTCGGTTTGTGTTTAAGAAATAAGTTGAATTATCGTATAAGCAGCATTTTATTGAGTCTTTTTGATAATTTTAAATATTAAAGAATTTTTAAAAAATTACTAATTAGACTATTAGAAAAATATGCATCTTATACTTTGAAATTAATTAAAAAAAAGTGAGCCATTCATTTAAATTTATGATTTTTCTGTAAAATTATGCGTAAGAATTATATTATAAATTAGAAAAAAGTTGTTATTACCGATTACAATTAATTAAAATGTTTTTTTCTTTGTTATTTCTTTTAAGTGATGATATATATATTTATTTTAATTTTAGGTGAGAACTTTCCTTTTTCAGTAAACATGTTAAACCCTAGCTAAATTACTCTGTCATGCAACAAATTCAGGTTATTAGATTGCCTGTCAGGAATATATTATACATAGTAGTTGGAAACCACCTGCATGCATTTTCCAGAATTAAAAAAAAAAAACCTGAGAGAGTGTTTCAATAATTAGATAAATACTCTTTTTTAACTAAATGGAAGCTGGTAGGAAACTTTCATCCTGACAGGAATGTTCAGAATTTGTTGCAATTCTCATATCAGAATGGCAAAAGCTAATTGTCTAAATATAGAACCATTTCAAGAATTTGTTCTAACTTGCTAACTTACTGGGTTTCAAGCTATTCCATTGCAGCTAATTGAAGCAGTGAATCAGTTTCTAACTGAATCAGTTCATCTGCAAGACTCTGGACCCTTGACAAATAAAATGCCCTCCAAGCGTTTCCATGCAACAGGAACTTTCTGATCATTGGCAATATTTTTACTGATATCCTTTTAATTTGGTTCTTTTGATCTTTTGGCTACTCTAGTTGTTTCTGAACTTAATTGTTTCGACCATCATGGAAGAAGTTTCATCATCGAACATGATTTCCAATGTCAGTAAGGTGAATTTTGCAGCAGAAGTTTCTGATGACAATGACAGCAACTATGGATTTCGTGCAAGCAAACGTCCTAGACTTGATAATGATAATGCCAATGTAGCGAAATTCAAAGGGGTTGTGCCTCAGCAAAATGGAAATTGGGGAGCTCAGATATATGCAAACCATCAACGGGTTTGGTTGGGAACATTCAAGTCTGAGAAGGAAGCTGCAATGGCTTATGACAGTGCTTCAATCAAGCTTAGAGGAGGAGATTCGTATAGAAATTTGCCATGGACGGACCGAAACATTAGAGAACCTAACTTTCAAAACCATTACACTACAGAAGCAATTCTGAGCATGATCAGAGATGGATCATATCAATCAAAGTTTGCAGATTTTCTCAGGTTGCAATCAAAAAGAGAAGAAGATCACAATGGTGGGAGTTCCAGTCAGGAACGGGTAATTGGTGATCATGGAAGATTTTCGTGCGTACAGCTTTTTCAGAAAGAACTAACGCCAAGTGATGTTGGCAAGCTTAACAGGCTTGTTATACCCAAGAAATTCGCCGTTAAGTACTTCCCTTTCATCTGCGAAGTTGTCGAAGACGATCGGATTAACGAAGCCGTTGATGATCTAGAACTTGTATTCTATGACAGGCTAATGAAGATTTGGAGGTTCAGATACTGTTATTGGAGAAGTAGTCAAAGTTTTGTGTTCACAAGGGGTTGGAACAGGTATGTGAAGGAGAAGAAATTGAAGGAAAAGGACATTGTCTCATTCTACACATGTGTGTTCCAGGATAGCACACATGGAAGTCAACATTTTTCCATGATTGACATAACACCAAGCACTGATCAAGCTCGCAATCCTGGCGAGGTTGATCAAATGGAGAAAATGCAGAAGGAATTGGGGCTGAGTTTGGGACAATGCATGGGAACCAAATTACAGAAAGAAGAGACACCATTGAAGCAATACAATGTAGTTCAGGAATTGGAGTCAAAAACCAACTTGGAAGAAACGGGATTAAAGCTCTTTGGTGTCAGAATCAAATGAATTGTTTGTTTCAATTAGGGTTTCAGTTACGTGCATAAATTTCCACAAGTTTGAGCTCATAATTCATTGATTCGATGCAATTTTTTTGAAGAGCTTTCATTAGACCCTTTAGGCCGTCGATGTTAATGATTAATAAATTGTATGTTCAAGGATAAATTATTGAGTCCAGATCCTCTGTCTAATATTATGGTGTTTTATTATGTCAAATAAATTTTAGTCATTTATTTATGTAGGTCCTGCATGGAGCCCATGTGAGGCCCGCAAAAAAGTCCCGATCCTCTGTCCAGTTTTATTCCGTCTTATTCTGTCTCATGGAATTTCAGCCATTTATTTTGCGGGCCTCACGTGGGCCCCATGCGGGACCTACATAAATAAATGACTGAGATTTATTGGACACAATAAGACACCATAATATTAGACAGAGGATCTAGACTCATGATTAAAAGGTCATGTGTTCAAATTCTCCTCCTTACACTCTCTCGATCGAGCCTGACGTACATAGCTTGCCTAGTGTGAAGTACCCGGTTAGCGTAATTTGCAGACTATTGCGTCAATCTAGAGGTTTATCCAGTGCGTATCCAAAGAATTATTTTTTATTTTTTTTCAAATTTTTACTAACAATACATTAAATTATTTTTAACACCTATACAATTTTTAGGTCAAAATTATACTTATTGAATTCATTAGAGAGATATAAGAACATAAAAACCAAAAGATTAAAATTGTCATAACCATAATTTAGTATTGTACCAAAATAATCTTGTAAGAAACTATAATTATTTGATAAGGAAACAAATAGAGAAGATTAAATTTAAGCCTTTAGCCAATGTTTTCAAAATAAGACCGTAAGTTAACTAGTAAGACATAAGAATTAAAGTTTAATTAAAAGATTTAATCGGTATTAGATCGTTATAAAATCGGTTAAAGATTGAATAAATTTGAAGAAATTAAAAATGAATACAAAATTGTTTATCACAAAATTTTTAATTTTAATTAAAAATATTGTGAAATAAAAATTAATTGATTTTTTTAGTTTATAAAAACTGATTAATTTACGAAAACTATCAATTTTTAACAAAAAAATTATTTAACTAAATCAAATCAAAAATTAATCGGTTCAAAATTTTCACCATTAAATTGACTAAACTGATTTGATTTTTAAAATATTACCCTTAGGATGTGTTTTAACTAAACCGGGGTTATTTATGTATATTCCAACCTCAAGCTATCAACTTTGAATCAATACTTATTTCTCATGCTATTAGTTTAAAAAATAATAAGCATTTAATTAGATTGATTTTTTCATTTAATTTTCAATTATTTAACTTATCAAATAAGTTATTCGACATATTAAATTTATATATTATTATGTGCAAGCGTAAATTTTATTTAATACAAATTCAAAAAATAGTGATTGTGATTAATTAATATATAAAAAGAATAATTTGACTTGAAAATTTAGGTAATAATACTAATAATAATAATAATATTATTATTATTATTATTATTGAAATCAGTCCAGAAACCTTTTTTTTTTCCAGAAAAAGTGATAAGTCCACGTCCATATTAGTTACAGTGAAATTGACCATGACTTATCAAATCAAACAGGAGTGTCCATTTCAAGTCATCTTATCAACAGATAAGGTGTAGCCCACTGAGAACTTGACTTTCTAACTTCCCTTCCCTGTGTTCTTGCAGTAATTTGTCTCCCACTTTTGATTTGACTTCCTTATTGCGGTTTTAATTTTTTTTGTGTAAATTATTTCCTAATTTTGGTTGGTGATTAGGTAGTCTTTTAAGGGACAACATCGTCTTTACATCTAAGTCAATACTAACTCTGTTTTAGATGATTCCATCTACATGTTTTACTGGATCCCACATATTTGTGTGGATGAGATCGTATGAAACAGGGTTAGTATACGGTTATAAGTACAGAGAATTTCATCCCGCTTTTAAAGACTATCACTTTAATTAGGGGAAAAAAGTAAGATAAGGTTCAAAATCTCGATAAAGTAATTAACATAAGCATAAATTCATAAACCAAAATTAATCTTATTTTGAATTCTTAATTATCATTAAATGTTGAATTTAATGATATATTCATCATATTAGCATTTAAATTTTGATTAAAATATAGTTTTTTTAACGTCCAAAATGTTGATAATTTATAGAGGTTCATAAGCCAAAATTAATCTTAATTTTGAATTCTTAAATATTATTAAATATTGAATTCAAGTTTATATTTATCGTTAATTTTCACTTAAATTTGATTACGTTGTAGAAAATTTTTAAGATTAAATATACTAAAACTTTTTATAATTAATTTTTTTTGACACTTATAAATTACATCTCTTTATTCTTTTATGTTAAAATTTTAACTTATTTTAACTAAACACGTTACAGTAATAAAATTGTTAAATTCCAATACATTATTATAAAATTATGAACAAAAGAAAAACAATAAAATATAACATAAAGAGATGTATAATGGTTAAAATAAAGAAGATAACTGATATTTTTTAAAATATAAAATCAAAATCAGATCTTCCGAAAAATATTATAATTAATCTTACTTTCAATGAGTATCTACCAATTTATTTTTTTTTAAATGCACACTAAGTAAATTTTTGGATTGACATAAAAGCTTGCAAATTAAGTCAATCAGGTATTTTGTACTAGGCAAGCCCTGTACGATAGGCTCAATCGAGAGAGCGTAGGTAAGGAGATTTGAACATAAGACCTTTTGGCTCTATGTCCCCAATCCACCAACTCGACCATTCCCTATAGGGCAAATTATGTTTCATTTCCTTCAAATAATATGTCTATATAACATTTGCTTTAAATAAAATAATAATAATCTTGTCTTAGTGGACAATTAACAAACCAACAAACAAAGTTGGTCACCAAATTAGACTTTTACCAAGATCCAACAACATAGACTTTTCCAAATTTATGATAAATTGATGAATAGATCCCAAGTCATTAAGGATAAAAATTGCAAAGAACACCACCTTAAGTTAAAACAAGTCATTGTACATTTGGATATGACAATCCTAGTATTGCTTTTTGTTGACTAATTGAATGATTATTTATTTATTATTATTAATAATATACCAAACCTAACAAGAAATGATAAGTTGGCTTGCCTCTTGACAAGCTCTATGAATAATAAGTCTGTGTTTATTGGATTCCACTTCATTTCAACCCAATAAGTAAGGCTAGTAATATTTTGATAAGTTGTAACTCAATTTGACATGGTATTCTTTCACTGAATGTCTATTTCAAGTGTCAGACTATTGAATCATCACAGCCAAAAACAGCTATTGAATGACCACATTCAGTGATGACGATTGTATATCTATGATAAGTGCAAAATTTGAGGCTGTGAGTTACACCTCTTGCCTTTTTTCAAACGAAAGTAGGTTGGTGTGTCAATTCAAGGGCAACATGGTTGGTGTGATGTTGGAAGATTACTTCTTATGTGGCACCGTCACTTTTAATAAATAATTGTATAGTAACAATTTATAAATTATTTTAGTGTTTAATATTTTAGAATTTTTATTTAAATATCTAAAAGTTGAAAATTTTAACTTAAAATATTATTTTGCTGATATAATTGATAAATTAAGTAAATATTGATATTTTAAAAGATTATGTAAATTTTCTCATAAATTTTGAACTTTTTTTTTTGACAAATATCACTTCTTCGAAGGAAGAATTATCATCTCTTCATCCATCTTCCTTTTAAGAAAAAATGAAGATATCAATCTTATTAAGACTGTTTGAATGAATTTTTGAGAAGTCAATAAGCACTTTTCTCTACTACAAAAGTCTTTTTTTTTTAAAATGAGTATTTGACTGTAAAATAAAAAATATTCCTTTAATAAATATGAATTTTTTGACAGCTAAAATATAGTTTTTTAAGAAACTCAAATTTGGAGATTATAAAAAAAAGCCTCTCAAATGTTGTTTTGGGGTATATTTTTCAGATCAATTAATGAGCCTATTTTTTAGTTCCTTTTGTTGTTCTTATGTTTTACACATAATTCTCACAATATCTACAAACTCATCTTCTCTAATCTCTTGCGCAATTATTTGGTTTTTTTATATGTTTTTATATTTATTTTTTAGATTAGTTTTACTTATGTTATAATCCAAATAAAAGATTTAGTTAGATATATTTTCATTTATGTTTCATTTAATTTAAAATTATATAATAACTAATATATTGTGCTTTGCATATTGTTTAATATATTATATACATAAATAATTTTTATTATAAAATAAAATATAATTAAAATTAAAAGTGTTTTTTTTTATGTTGTCAAACAGTCTACTGTATGAAGCTCTTTAAAAAAAGTTCTTTTTTATATGACAGTCAAGCAGCCAACTGACTTCTTATAAAAGTTCTTCTCATAAATATCTACAAAAAAAAGCTTTACTAACAAAAACTTTACTAATGTAAGCTCAATCAAATAGAAGCTAAGACTACTCATCCGGATACGAACTTAATGATCTGAAACTGGCAAAGATAAAATGTGCTATCCTTATCCAGTCAACTAATTGCAGTAATAAAATATTGAAAAAATTAAATTAAATTAAATAATTTTAATTTATAAATTGAACGCACGTCAAAATTTAAAAATTGACACTTTATAATTTATTATCTCGTTTATTGGTGACATTCTGTTTTTTAAAAGCATATGTATATTCTATTTTTAAAAAAAACAATATTTACAAGAGCTATTATCCATTTTTTAAGGAACAATTTTCACAAGAATTATTGGTTTGTTTTGTTTTATTTTTTATTATGTTCTAACGTTGTGAGTTTTTGTCGGCCACGTTTCACAAGAGTGAAAGTGTTTATAACCTCGTTTTTATCACGCATAGACATGTTTTGTTTGTTTTTGTTTTGTCAAAAAGATTATAGTCATTTTCTTAATTTTACCTTTTTTTTTACATTTAGGATATGGTAGGTGCTACATAATCTTCATACTTAATTGACCCTTTTTTATTTTCTTAATTTTAACCTTTTTTTGACATTTAGGACATGGTCGGTGCTACATAATCTTCATACTTTTTTTTTTTTGAATAAAATCAACATTAGCGCAAAAAACAGACAAAGGCAGGGAAGACAAAGAAAACTAATCCAAGCCAATAGGCTTATCCCGTACACCCGGAACCTAATAGCCTTTCCCCCTTAACAAAAACAGAAGCCGAACAATCTGAATTTAAA
>JAOTAX010000003.1:582987-612334 GCA_025629825.1 Erythroxylum guanchezii
AATTGTCATTATTATTTATTATTAAGATTTTTGAAAACATGGTTGATGTAAACAATAAACTAGTAAAGTATACAGTACAACTGTATAATAAACCAATATGGACTATTTTGCAATTTTTAAAAATTTTAGGGACTATTTCATAAATTTAAAAAATATCTTGAAATGGTACTCGGTACCAACCGATACCGGTACAGTTTCATTCCATAACTTAATCCAGTACCGAGCCCGGTACGGTATTCATAACATTGATTTAGATTAGCCTCCCATTTATCAAAGAATGTTCCCACTCTTATACAAATTGAAAAGAAAAGTTGTGTATTGTTCATAAATCACAATTGCCATGCTCTAATTGTGTATTGGATAGACTCTCAAATGGATAATCCAAAAATAACTTAATTTAGGTGAAATATTGAAGGGATGATCAATCCTAAAGTATCTTTTTTTTAGATTGTTTCAATTAGTGTAAAAAATTTTAACATAAAATTGAAGAACCAACTTTTTAAAACATTAATAATTCAATTCAAAGCATTAGTTTTGTTAATAATTTGTTAATTTAACTAATATAATTTTTTATCCATGATTTACAGGTGTCCGCGTATAAAAATAATGGCTAACTAAGCTATATGGTCACCATTTTTTCATATATATACCTACATGTCATAGATAATAAAGATTTTGATGGTTAAATTAGCAAATTATTAACATGATTAATATTTTTAATTGAATTGTTAAGGTTTTAAAAGATTAGTCATTCAATTGAAAATTTTTAAAACTCGAGCACTAAAATTAAAAAATCTCCAAAAGTTCAGCACCTTAGGATTGATTATCCCAATATTTAACAATTCAAATGTGATAAAATAACTTGTTTTGGGAAAAATATTTGATGATTAATATGGTTTAAACAAAGCAATAAATGTGACTTAACTAGTTGACGAAGATTTAAGTCAAACTCAATTTGAGTATCAAATTTTGACACATATTAAAGAGAGTCTCTCACATTATTTAAGCCACCATTTTATTAGGCATAATTTATAAGATAAAAGACACATTTGCTATAGTTTTAATTAATTTTAAAAGAAATTCATAATATTTAAATTATAATAGATTTAATTTTTTCAAACAATTCATTTTCTTAAACTTTTATTAAAAATAATAGTAAAACATACAAATATAATATGAATTAAACAAATATTATTAATATAGAAACTTATCTTAACTCTTAAACGTGTTACGAATTAATTAGACCCAACATAATTTATTGATTTGAATTGATTAGGACGTCTATTATCAATGTTTGATTATTATAGATATATTATTTATATCTCGTGTATTTTATTAATATTAATTTAATAAAATTCTAATAAAAAGAATTTTTAGAAAAAATTGGAAATCATAAAGAGTTGTATCAAAAGCACAATAACAAGAAGAAACTGAACAATAGACTCAATATGGGCTTCCAATATTGAATAAAGTCTCTTGGTTCTGGTAGATCTTCAGGTACCAAAACAAGAACAAGCAGATAGGCTTCTTGACACAGCAGATTCAAATGGAACGTTCAACTTGTGATTGTGGTCATAAAGATGTGGTAGTCCATCAAGTGATGAGAAATGGTGTTGAACATAACATCCAAGCCCAAGAATCACACTAATTTCTCACCAGAATTCCACCAAGCCCACCTACCACTTTGTTTCCATTCCAAGCTGTGTTTCTCTCCCTCTGTCTCCCAACTGCTTGAAGAAATGCTAGGTGAGTGAGCCTGCCAAGTACCTGCGAGCAAAGTGTTATTAGACTGCTTTTATTTTGGTTTCGATACTTACAAAGGCCGTAACTTTTGTAGTTTTATGTTAGTATAAAATCTGCCAAAAGAGTGAAAGTCCTCGATCTCATCGAAACCAACCAAGGACTTTGTGAGACTCGACCTTAAAAACCCGTTCATTGGAAGCCCATTTCTTATTCTCTCTGCCTTCCCTGCACAACATTGGCTCTCTCTGTTCTGCAAAGGTAACAGTTTTTCTTGTCATTCTCTCCTGGTTATGCATCAAGCTTGCTTCTTTATTTCATTCCCCCTTTCTTTTTCTTGTTTTGTTGAAGTATTGTGTGGATGTGAGCTGGATTTGTATCGTGATGTCCGTTTTTACCTGATTGGTGCTTATGACCTGCTGGTTTCTAAGTGCTTTTGAGATTTACCTTTTTTCTTTGTTGATGATTGAAATGTAAATGAATGTTCTATAGATTCTTGTACTTCCATAGTCTTTCGTTGGTACTTTTAGCTTAATTGGTAAACGCTGTTTTTTGGATGTTAACCATGTTAGCTTTTAAATTGAAGCTTCTTATCTGGTTGCTTGGCAGTTGGTACTTTTATGGTTTAAGCGGAGTTGGACATCTTTGTTTTCTCTGTTTTGTGCTGTTGTTAATATTAAACTACAGCTCATATATTCTCTTGTTGTCGCGTTTTTGAATTATTTTGTGCTTTGAGGTATCTGATTTGGAGGAGAAGTAGGTAGGGGTATCACGTTTGTAGTTTTTCAACAAAGCTTCGATTTTTTCTATTAGCTAAAAATTAGGAGCATGCCATCCTATGCCAAACTATTGGTTATAGAGCCTTTTTTTCAGTATAGTCGGCACTGAATTCTGCAATGCATTGAGCTGTGTTCATGGGTGATTAGTCTTTGGCGGAATTAATATTCATATGATTTTGCGCAATATGGAGAACTTATGTAATATATATGGTGTAGAGAGTAAATGTAATATATGTTGCAGGTATCTGTCTTCTTCTAGAAGATTAAAATTAGTCAAAATGGCGACTGTTGCTTGTTCTGGCTTGCAAATGACAAAAACAAGGCCCTGCATATCCTCTTCACGCACGGTTGTGAAAGCAGGTGCTGCTATTCTTGGTGTTAAACCCAAAAACGTGTCATGGGTTAGGCTTGGAAGTGTTTCTCATCTGTCATCTGCACTACCTTTCCAGAGGAATTTTATGTCATCTGGGTTTAAATCTAATAACGTTGCAACAAAGGCAATGGCAGAATCTAATGAGACTAAGCCAGTCTCTGGGTTGCCCATTGATTTGACAGGTACTTTCCAGTTAATGCTGTTTTCCACTTATTCTCAAATTGCAAGGTTGACCAGAGTAGAGTTCGCATATTGAAATTTCATTGCATGGTAAAACTAGTATTACCTTGCTTTTCCCCTACCATCTCTTTCCTTTGCGGCATCTGTTTTAATATCGTCAACTAAAACTTGATGTATAATATAGGTAAAAGGGCATTTATTGCTGGTGTGGCTGATGATAATGGGTATGGCTGGGCAATAGCAAAATCTCTTGCTGCTGCAGGTGCTGAAATTCTGGTTGGAACATGGGTGCCTGTAAGAATATCATCCTTACTGTTTCTTGCAATTTTAATCTTCTCATCCTCTGAGAATTAGTCAGTGACATGGAAATCCCTGTTGATGACTTAAAGCTTCCTTTTGTAGGCTTTAAACATCTTTGAGTCTAGCCTGCGACGGGGAAAGTTTGACGAATCACGAGTGTAAGATAGTGATTCTTTTGTCTATATTTCTATAGTGTGTTCATTGCATCTAATTAACGTCAACTTTCATACTTCAGATTACCAGATGGTTCTTTGATGGAGATTGCCAAAGTGTACCCACTTGATGCTATATTTGACAACCCAGAGGATGTACCTGAAGATGTAATAGAGAAAAATATTCATTCTTGTATTCTATACATCTTCGGTTTGAGCTCAAATAAAATGTTTTGTTGTTTATTTGTTAGGTAAAAACGAATAAACGTTATGCTGGTTCAAGTAAGTGGACAGTTCAGGTATGGACTCAAAACTTTATTTTACCTTATGATGCACTCCAACATATAAACCAGGTGGCATACCTATTTGCCTACTGACTTTCTTATGTCTTGTAGGAGGTAGCTGAATCTGTCAAAGAGGATTTTGGAAGCATTGACATCCTTGTGCACTCACTTGCCAATGGGCCAGAGGTGTGAAATTAGTGAATATGAAACCCCTTAATCTGGTGTGCTATGGTTGCTCGTAATTGATGAAGAATAATCTCTTTTATAGGTGAGTAAACCTCTTCTGGAGACGTCAAGAAAAGGATATCTCGCTGCCATATCTGCTTCAAGTTACTCCTACGTTTCTTTGCTCAAACATTTTATTCCGATAATGAATCCAGGTACGACTTATCTCTGCTGAATTTCTCAGCACTTCCAACCAGTCTTATGCATGGAAACCTGACTAAGACTGATACTGATGCAGGTGGTTCTTCGATTTCCCTAACTTACATTGCTTCTGAGAGGATAATACCAGGGTTCGTTTCTCACATCTTTTGTCTTCTCCGAGTTACCTAACAGTAACTGTTCATTGGTGAAAATTCTTGTTTTTCTTTTTTGTATGCAGGTACGGTGGTGGTATGAGTTCTGCCAAAGCTTCACTTGAGAGTGACACACGAGTGAGTCTTGACTTCTTCTGGCATTGATTTTCAAGAGCAATGTATGCACATTGACTTTGTTAATCTCCTTTGTGTTTTCCATTTTGTTTCCAGGTGCTTGCTTTTGAAGCGGGAAGGAAATACAAAATCAGAGTCAACACGATATCCGCTGGTACTTTGTGGATTAATTTCTCATCTTTCAACAGCATTCAGTTGACAATATACTGACCGAAGCTCTTAATCCTTGAATTAGAGCTTGTTGCAAAAATGCTCTTATGGGCAAATCCCATGCGTTAAATTATCCTGTGTTTTCGGAGTCCCTTCTTGCATAACATGTGTAAACTCTTCCTTCTATGATTTTGAGAATTCGGTTTCTTGACGAGTTTTCTTTCTTAAACTGTCTATCTATCGGTACCTAGTAAACCATGGATTGAAGTTGCATATGATTTTCTTGAATTCAGACTAGTACAAGGCTTGTGAATCAAAATGAAAGCAATACAAGGCTTGTGAATCAAAATGAAAGCAACATGCTGGAGTCCCACATATCAGTGCACACTAGTTTTCTTTATACAAGGAATTATAGCAGTTTAAGTTGCTAGGGTTCTTATTAAGATTACTACAAATTTTTGCATCTCAATGTTTATGCATGTCATTGCTGCAAGCTCCTTTCTTGTTGTGCAGGTCCGCTGAGAAGTCGTGCTGCAAAAGCAATTGGATTTATTGATATGATGATTGACTATTCACTGCAAAATGCACCTCTTCAGAAAGAACTATCTTCAGGTGATTTCAATCATTCAACAGACTGCTCCTGCCTTAGTTATATGATTCCATGCTTTTGCAAATTGCTGATGTTTACTAAGAGAGGAAATTGATGCTAACAGATGAGGTCGGTAACACTGCTGCATTCTTAGCGTCACCTTTGGCTTCGGCAATTACCGGTGCTGTTATATATGTTGACAATGGTCTTAATGCAATGGGGGTAGGTGTTGATAGTCCAATCTTTAAAGATCTTGACATTCCAAAAGACAAGCACTAGATAGTTTCAGGCGTGTCAACAGACTCAAACTTGGATCATGCACCATTTCTTCTGCAAGTGACTAGTCCGGCTTAATTGTCTTTTATATTCATGAGGATTCATCTTGTAGGAACAGATACTTTATGGTAGACACATCAAAAACATTTCTGCATATGAAAATTGACCTTTAATGGGTTTACCATTGCATTACTTGGTCGAAACCTGACCACAAACTATAAAGGTTTAAACTTTCCATGTAGTTAGTTCTGAACTTGGGAGTACACTAATATGGTAAAAGTTTTCTGTATGAACAACAAACATGCACATGTATACAGAAGTTCGAGTGATCATTGAATTTACAGTAGCATTGTAGTCTTGAATACTTGGACTATACAACTGGCAGACTGCATTCAACTGCAGAATTAATAAGTGTAAGGTGCTTAAGTTAAATTTCACTAAGAACAAAAAGAGATGAACACTATGCTCATCACAGGATTCAACTACTACAAATATACATAAAAAGGATCCTAGTAGTATAGATGTTGCATGCTTCCTCGAATGTTATCAGCTTATCATGCAAGCTCTTGATCATGTGATCTTGCGCTTGCACTTGCGGAGACGAGGACCTTCATCAGAAGAATCATCGACTTCTGGAGAGTCTTGTACAACTGATTCTTCATTCACAACCAGGCCACGGTTTCGAGATAGCTTTCTGATTGGTGTAGTAGCCCGATTTTCTTGGTTTCCATTAGCTGCTGGTTCCTCCTGATTGCATGCATCTGAACTCTGCCTGTGGGGCATCAGCTCCTCGCCATCACAAACCAAACCCTTCATTAACTGCAAATAAAAATGCGAACTAAATATCACCAAGGCAAGGAGGGAATGTCATTTTAAAATAAAAACTACTAAGTTGAACTCATAAGGTAGCAATACGTGACACAACATCGAAACACTTGAAAGGTCTATTTCCTTACCTCCCAATCCTTGTAATCAAACCTGAAAATGAAATGTGTATATCTAGCTTCTCCTTTCTCAGGCGCATTCTTAGGTGCTGCATAATAGAAAATGTTAACTAGAGACAAACCTAAAAGAACATATAACAAGCAAGACGATGATGAAAAATCCTAAAAATGACTATTAGAATATCTTACAAACAAGATGAGATCCGTTTTCATCTACTTTAATCTGAACTCGCCCATCTCTGGCCAAAAAAGACAGCGCAAACAAATTCTCCACAGTCTGTGCAAAAGATTTCCTATTCAAGATCAAATTTTCAAGTTTGACACATCTCTTCTGGCTTAAGATCTGAAACATCTTCAGCATATTTTTAGTTGTGTCTTTGTCCACAGGCGGCCCTGTGTCATCAACCTGATAGATGTGAACCCCAAAATATTCAATGATGGAGAAACAAGGTGAAGTAAATTGAAATTAATCTTTTGCTATGTTTCAGAACTAATCACAATTTGCTAAACTTTGCATAAACCACATGAACTCATTCTTTAATTTAACAAAGAAAAGGAGTAAAAGAATCCCAATTTTGCAGATACATTTGATTTGACCAAGCTTTGAACCCTATCCTACTAATCTATAGGACCCCTAGTCCTTAGCTACTTTAAAAATTCCCGCAATAGATGCAACATACTATCAAATGCATGCTCATATAAGATTGGTTAAACCTACTATGAGAACTTGACAAAATGCAATTGTCTTGATTAAAAAAGCAGTATGGATTATAAATTTTATCTGTGTTCCTAATAGTCCCTGTATACTGGCCACCTAAGCAGCATATCTTGCCTATATTCCCACCACCATAAGAAGTTCTTATAATAATGGACATCAAAGATCAGCCAAAATGGAACATCACCTTTTCAGGATGAGCAATATTAGTTGGCTTTTCCCGTTTACTACGGACTACAGCCTTCCTATGTTTCAATTCTGTACTCATTGGTCCAACCCTGAACCAAACAACACAAAGAGAATATTAACCAACAAAGAGAAACAAACCAGGTAGCCAAAAATAGAGTCACAGCCATGGTTAAAAGTTTACACGTCAAAAAGCTCACATTGTGTTGAAGCCATTGCAACTCATAAAGATAGAAGAAACAGCAAGGCCAATATCTGCCCACTTGATTGAGACTTGGGGACCTTCTTCACCTTCTTGACCAAGAGGTGACTCCCCAAAACCAGTGAGCAAACTCCCAACAAAATCTGCCACTGATACGCCGTCACCGGGTTGTGATCTTACTGATGATGCCAAAGCACTAGCTAAGTCCAGCAGCGTCTCTGCGTCTGCAACTTGTTCCCTCGGTTTCTGCACTGAAATCCCAACGATGGGAAAAAGATAAGAGTTTGAAGGTGCTTGTATAATCCAAATCTAGTGTATGCTTACTCTAAAGCTAAATTTTAACAAACAACCATTCTCTACTTTCCCCAAGTCATCCTTCACCAATCAGATTCCACATTCAGCTTATCATTAAGCAAATTTGTCTACTTTTCTTCTAGAATTTCAGTTTCTTAACAAAAGACAAAAACGAATTCTGCATAAATTGCAGAGAAGAAAACATAACTAACGAAAGAGCGCATATACCTTTCTCATGCAAATCCTCCACTTCCTTAATTATAGACTTGAACCTTTCAGAGTCAACATTCATCAAATCCTCTCTTTTCTCTGGAAGACAAGCAAAACAAAACAAAAATTAGCCAAAAACAAAAAAAAAAAAGAAAACACCCCGAATTCAAGAAAACCAAGAAACGCCAAAACAGTACCATTGATCTTATTATGCAGCACAAGGTACTCGGACCTTATGAGCCTCCGATCCCGTTCCGTTTGATCTTGGCCGCTAGAAAACCTTCCCACCACGGTTTCACCGTCCATTTCACCTGCGGTCGCGCCATTGACGGTTGGTCTCTTTCTGGGAACTTTCCCCATAATCCCCAAAAATCCAGAAGCAGAAGATGGGAAACTTGAGCAAAGGTGTAATCTTTATGGTTGAAGAAGCGAAGCAAGCGACACTGCCAGAAAGTGAAAAGCCAACAGGTCGGTCAATGGAGGGAAAAGCTAGGGAATTTGAGGACAATGGGTTTTAGGGTTTTTATATTACCAATTCGAGTCCAAATCAAATTAGTAATTGCCTTTCCCGCTCTCTCAAGTCAATTCTTCTTCTCTAGTTCAGTTTGGTTAATACTTGTATTTAATAATTTATAATTACTAATTTTCAAATTTCTGAATGTATACAAAAATCGGTAAATTAGGTGATAATGTAATTTATATTTATAAAATTTAATATATTAAAATATTGATTAATATAAATTATGAAATAATAATTTTCTAATAATTAAGGATAAATTTTATCTTAAATTTAATCAAATTTTGAGTTGCCTAACTATTCAAACCAATATTTTAAGGACCAAACTAGTTCGATCAGTTTAATATTGAAAATTTTGAATTAATCAACTTTTCAATTCGGTTTCTAACTTTTCGATTAGATTTAGTTTAATAATCTTTGTTGTTTAAAATCGATCAATTTATTAATTGATCGACTAGTTTTTATAAACTAATAAATTTTTATAATTAAAAATAAATTGATTAATTTTTATTTAATAATATCTTTTTTCAATTAAATTTTAATTTTTTCTATTAGTAAAGATAATTTTTTTCAATTATTTTTAAAATTCTTTAATTTTATTTAATTTTAATCGATTTTAAAATAGTTTTATATCGATTGAGTCTTTTAAACCTTAAACCTTTCATCTTACTGCTTAATTTTTAGTATAGTTTTTGAAATATCAATTTAATAAATTTATCTTTTTTAAAATTTATTTAATTAATTCAATTCAAATTTTAAATCCGGCAAAGTTCGTAATCTATAATCTATACAAAACTTGGGCCCGAATCCTCACAACTCGATGCTAAATGACAATACTACTCCTAACGATTTAGCCCATCTTGTAAATGAAAAGCATGGGCAAATCTGTAAATCAAACGAAACTCGTACCA
Source organism: Erythroxylum guanchezii (assembly GCA_025629825.1). Classification (NCBI taxonomy): domain Eukaryota; kingdom Viridiplantae; phylum Streptophyta; class Magnoliopsida; order Malpighiales; family Erythroxylaceae; genus Erythroxylum; species Erythroxylum guanchezii. The sequence continues at coordinate 592,443 of JAOTAX010000003.1, forward strand.
AAAGTTAATTATAAAAACGCAAGAACACGACCCAAAATTGGTGCTCCCTGCGATCAAATCAAAATCAAAAGTCTAAAATCGAAAAGGAAACATCAAAATATTCCGTAAATTTTGGAACGTAAAATTTGAGCAAAAACCCTAATTTGAAAATAACAAGAATTGGACATTCTGAAGGAACACATGAAGAATGTAATGATGATGACCAAGATGATGAAGAATCTGTGTTAGAGAGGGAGTGAAGGTGTTTTCATGGCGAGAAGAGAACATACTATTGATGACGACGATAAGGCGGCGCAGGGAGTTTCTGGGGAGCGACAGTGGGGCGCCTTGGAGGAGCTGTTGCTTGCTTGCGCTGTGAACCGCCATGGGACCGAGAGTTGGGACTCCGTGGCGGTGGAGGTGAAGGACAGGACGCCGAGTCTCGGCGGTCTCACTTCGGAGAACTGTATGGACAAGTTCAACGACCTCCAGCGACGGTACAACAACGTGGGTGATGCTGCTAACCTCTTGGTCGACGATCTCCGGCGGATTCGCGTGGAGGAGCTGCGTCGGGAGGTTCAACAACGTGACGACTCGATCGTGTAGAAACTCGAAATCCGATTGGCTTCTCTGGTTTTCGTGAGATCTGAGAGAGTGAGGTTTTTGAAAGCTTTTATTAATGGTTTTTTGTTTACAGGTCGCTGGAATTGAAAGTGAAGAGATTGAAAGAGGAAAGGGAGGGGAGCGTGAAGGGGGAAATAGATCTGAAGGCGGAGAAAATTGACACTCCGACGACGACGACCGACGCCGGCGACGACCGAGACGACCGGTCGTTTAATGAATCGAACTCGACGAGTCAACAACAAAAGGTTGAAACGACAACAAATAACGAAGCAAACGACATGGTAACATCGGAGGCGGTTATAAAACCGGAACCCGAATCAGATCCTACGTGCCCCCAGTCCGAACCGGGGTGGTCGCATGATAACGGAGCAACGAGGGCCAGTCAGGCGGGTGGAGTTGGCGACTCGAACGAATTGGGCGAGTCTGTGGGAGAGTCTAAGCGGGAAGAGAAGGATAAAAACAGTGACGTGCAAAGCTCAGCTACCTTGTCGTTGAAGAAGAAGAAACGCGGTCGTAGAGCTGGCGGCGGCGGCGGTAGCAGCGCAGTGGTTGGGAGTAGTAGCGGTGATGAGGTGTCTCCCGCCACGAAGCGGGTTTCCGCCGTCAAATCTGAGCCGTTGATTAAGATCCTCGAGATCATCCGCTCTAATCGGCTCAGCTCAGCGTTTGAACGTCGGCTTTGGAGTCAGGTACTCCCTAATGTTTTTAATTAAATTTTATATTTAAATTTTATACGGGAAAAATCTTAATTTCTGTTAACTAAAATTGTAACTTTAGTTCAATAGAAAATCTATTATTAGGCCTACCCTTTATAGATTATGGACTCGTAATTGAATTCAAGGATTGAATTGAATGATTTTATCTTAATTTTAAAATTCAATATTGACTTTAGACGAAATTGCCAAGCCTAAATTAGTTGCCATCTTGGTCAATGAGGGTTAAGAATGTAATTGGCATCGAGTCGGCCCAACGACAGGAGCCTTTTGTCTTGACGTCACGTGTTTCGAGGTCTTGGATGGTCAATTCCTTAAAGTTGGAGACTAGAGACCAAAGACCATAGTGCTGAACAAATGAAATAAAAGCTTGCCCAACCATTAGGCCTAAGGTCTTGTCCTATGTGGCGAATTGACCTTGTTTAAGAATTTTGGTATGTTATGCACGTGATATGTGCCAATGATTCCGTTATTAAGAATAAAATATTTGATGGGTTGTAGGTTGGCAAATTCAGGTTGGAGTCGATTTGATGTTATTTTAGGTTATAATTTTAAGTTTAAACGTGATTGGATTAAATTCAGTTTATATTTTTAATTCAATGGAAAAAATTATTTTTCTTAATTATTTATTTTTATGATCTTTAATAATAATTATTATTAATAAATAAGATAAAATTGTAAGAATAATTAGATTGGTCTCGTAAGTTTTTTTTATTTATTTGTTAGTGATCAATGACTGTAATGTTGTTCTTTGAAGGAATCTGAAAGGTACAAAAACTTGGTCCGTCAGCACATTGATCTCCAAACTGTTCAACTAAGGCTTGACAAAGGAGCATACTCCAATGCCGTCAGAAAGTTCTTCAGAGATCTTCTCCTTCTGTTGAGCAATTCAATCGTTTTCTTTAGAAAGAATTCACCGGAGCATCTTGCTGCTGTTGAGCTCCGATCTCTGGTGTTGAAGCAAAAGGCAGAGATGTTCCCGAAACTTGAAACCAGCAAGGAGGTGGTGAAAGTGGAACCTGAGCTGAAAACAGCCCTAGTTTCGAAACCTGCAATGGTTGTATGTACGGCAAAAGGTAATGTTAGAGCACAACCTGAGAATGCAAGTAAAAAGGTGGATAAAAAGGAGGTGGTGGTTGAAGAAAGGCCAATGGTGAAGGAAGAGAAGATTGAAGCTGCACCTGTAGAGATCAAGGAAAAGGGTATGAAGAAGAGGTCTAAAGAGAGGTCGGTATCGGTACCCGGTCGGAGAAGCTCGAGAACAGAGAGCAAGAGTAATGGGGAGATGCAGCATCAATATGGTGGTAATGAACTAAGTTCACATGACAATTTCGATGTGAAGGTGGAGAAGAAAGTTGATAACCAAAGGAAGAGACAAGGAGCCGCAAGTTTCTTGAAAAGAATGAAAAAGAATTCACCAAATAAACCTACACAAAATGATGATGATTCCTCACAAGAAGAAGAAGAGAGCAAAGGCAGTAAAGGGAAGGGAGATAGGAAGACAAGAGGGAGGGACAGAGATAAGGTAAGAGAAACAGTGACAAGGAGTTCTAGGGGAAGAGGTGTAAGGGAAGTGATCGGAAAGAAGAAGAGAATTGGGCGGCCGCCGAAGAGGCAGACGAAGAACGCACTGGAGGCGAGTGGTGAAAGGGGAAAGAGGGGAAGAGATGGTGTGGATGCTGAGGTGGGGGGTGGAGGGACTGGAAGAGGGAGGAAGAAGACAAGGAGGTGATGGTGGTGGCTGTATTATTATGTAAATTATCTATTTTTTGTGAGCTTCTGATCTTGACCTGCCTTGCTGGTCTCAAACGGCCAAATAGAGAAGACAGGGAAAGGCAAAGAAAGGGAGAGAATAGGAGTTGTATTTGTCAATGTAAAATGCTTGTTGGGTTGGAAGTAGGGGCGATATATCGGACTCGGGCTCAGTCCAATTACATTTTTTTATAATTAATCACGTCTTATAAAAATTTGTCGAACTTAAACCATTCGAGCTTTCAAGTTTTCCACCTAACAAACCATAACTTAGAGAGTGAGACAGATGAAAAGGATAGAGAAATCAGAATCATTTTTCAAACATCATACAACGTTGGGGTTAAAATAAAATAGGATATTAGCATAATTTACACATTCAATCTTCAGCTTCCATTGAAACAGAACTACAAGAAACTAAGGCTACAACCACTGTTCAATATGAAATGAGCCATGGAGTCCGTCATAATCTCAGGCCAGTCATAAAATCATCATACATCCGTATCGGTAACAATCCTAGCTATCATGTGTTGTGGCCTCTTCATGTTTAGTCATGACATCCATGTCTACCCTCTCTTGCTAAATTGTTGCCTTCCACTACTCTTACCTATACCAACCATCGCAGCATACAGCCGTTTTTCGTTTTCATCATCGATCCGGGTCCATCGATTGTCCGTGTGGAAAGGGCTGTTCTCCTGCATCTGTTTTTAACCCAAAAGACAAAAAAAGAAAGCCAATTGCATTGTCTGTATCATCAATAAGGCCTTCTGGTGTTCTGTACTGGTTTTCTATTACATCTCACAGATGCTTTCATGAAAAAAAGTTGCAGAGTTCATGAAACAAGATATAAAGGATAAAACCAAACTAAACTGTGTGGAGGACTTCCCGATAAAGAACATGAGATACATTGGGAAACATTCTAGTACCTTAATGGACAAATTGTACACAGCAGGTTAAATTTGAACATTCCAACACTACAGTTAGATTATACAACATCCTTGCCGAAAGCAATACACAGTATAAACATGGTTATGTGCAGTTAGCTATTACCACTTTCACCATCAGATGCATCTTCGAGCCTCGCAATTGCATCGACAAGTGCTTGCTCGTGGTCCTGCATTATAAAGAAGATATAATGCCTTACAAAGGACAACAGTGTACGATTATAAATACAATATGCTCGGTCCTTACTTTCAGCACTTTCTTTGCTTTCTCAATTTCTACAGGATCAGGTTGGCTTGCCCCAAAAACTTTTTCGACCTGTTCAAAGCTACCAAGGTCAGGGAGAAGCCACCTCATTTGCAATATGTCAAAATGTTCTAGGTTCCGATTTACCTCCTTGATTAAAGTCTCGGTGTGAAGGATCTCAATAGCCCCAACTGCCTTTTTCCCGACACCATTTTGTGTGAGAGGGAGTTCCTTCTTAGATTGACCCTTAATGGTTCCTCTGCCTCTCCCTACTCCAGCAGCAGCTCCACCTCGCGTCATGGACTTTTTATTCCCACGGCCTAGACCTGGCCGGCCACCTCTATGAACAAGGCCTGCCTCTTCAGCCTCCCACCTTATATCATCCGGTGATATCTGCCATTAATCGATGTATACTTTCAGGAACAAATTTATATTACCACCTCTGTTCTCGAAGTAATGGTCAAACTAATGAAGCCTGGATTAGGGTTAATGGAGAAATACTTGACCGAATTATGGCCTGGATCAAATAGATACACTCAAAATTAAAAAAAAAATAAAAACAGAAAAACTCATCCCAATCACGGCAATTTACTAATATTGTCACATAAGCATGACATACAATTCAAAATACATAATAAATATTTCTGATTAACAAAAAAAAAAAATTTAGAGTTGCAGGCAAAATACAAGAAGTCAACTTAGCAGAAGCTCTTCAACCACAAATTCTTCAACCAGCAGTTATTTAACATGTTTAACAATGTTTAGAATTATAAATTTGCATCCAAAAAACTAAATGTAGAATTAACCATACACTACGTAACCAATATTACCTCTTTGAGATTCACCCATTCCCATGTTTCGTCAGCTGTATTCATATCATAAACCAAAGCATGTCTTCCCTGTCAAGACATGGAAAGGATCATAGTATTATAAGCCCTATAATCACAAATATTACAGAGACAACAGTAAAATGTACCTCAACTGCATTGTAATCAGTAATAACAGCCTCATAGAAATGGTTATCTTCAGGCCAACGAGTCCAAACTTTTCTGCCAATTAATAGATCATAACTTGTAGCCTCAGCAGGCTCATTGGCTGCAAAGGGACCTGAAGAACTGCGGTTAGCAACTGGGGTCCTTACTGTCAAACCGGGCATGGACTGCATTGAAGAATCAATAAAAGGACAACAGTAATGACAACCAGAGAATTACATGTTAACTGCCAAAGAACTGCATGCATATTATTGACAATAAAAGATCATACAACTTACTGATTTCGGTTTCTTGTTCTTAGACGCCGAGGGAGGACCTCTTCTCAGTGCTGATGTGGATGGTTGCATTGATGGATGTAGTGCAGGAGGAGGGGCACCCATTGACAATGAAACAACTGACTGGGGTGTTTTCTGTTTCTTGCGTGATGCTGATACAGTAGGACTAGGTATAGGATCATGAGCTGGCCGAGCAATGCTTGGCATGCCACCTTGGACACCATTTGTCTTTCTCCATTCCCTAGAATCATAATTGATTACATTTTCCTACTAAAAGTATCGACTGTAATCTATCAAAGTTTTGAGAAAACAATTCTGCGCAGACCTTATTCTTCGGATAATATCATCTGCATTAACCCTGGATAAAAGCTCTCTATGCTCCTCATCTGATACTCTCAATTCTTTTCTTAACTCTGTAATTAGACTTTCTTTCTCCTGTAAAAGAAAAGTTGCATCTTTTAGCCTCATATTATAGTAACTTATGCAAGGACAACATCCATAATAAGAAACGTGAACAGATACCCAGGTGATGGCATCTGATTGAGCTTTAAAGGCCCGCAGAACTGAAGTGTATGCTTCTTGCTCAATGTTGTGGATTTGAGTCTCCATATCGCCATGCATCCTAGATAACGCAGCAGAACCAACGAGCGCAGATCTCCCATTTCTAGCAGCTCGTCCCCCGCTTTGGAATCTATTCTGATGGGATGGTGGAAGATCATCATCAGTTCCTGCAGATTAAATGGTCAAGAAGACCTAACTAAATACCTTCTGCAAAGCAATTGAAGATGATCGAGATCATCCTCTAAAATCAGATACATGAAATAGATGACATAGCAAACACCATAATTAATCTAATGCCTAAACTTACAGAAACGAAATAAACATCATCAATGCTAACTTAAATACACCATCTTGAAGAGATATTAAATTAACAAACCACTGCTATCAGAGAGCCCAAACTCCATCTCAACTTTCCTCAAAATCAAGCCCTTGAATTAAACTGATCCCCTTTTGAAAGAACTAGTCAAACTGCAAATAAATCGATCAATTTTCTCCAAATGCGAGCTGCTAGTACCTGATGACAAATTTGAAGAAAATGAGAAGCTCACAAACTTCTTTTCACCTCATATGATATGCTTAAAGGGGATAATATTAAAGTAGTTAAAGCCAAATTCATCAAAATCTAGTCTTAAATTGTTAGTCATAGCTAACTTACAAAAAATACAGACCAACAACTAGAGACAAACTAAGCTAAAATTCCACTGATAGACCCCATTGCACAAAATGAAGCTACTAAAATCAATAATAATCGAAAAGGAAAGAGCCACTACACTGACTAGGAAATACCAAGTAATTCACAAGCTCGGAACTCTAATCTTACCATGGTGGAAAACGAAAAATACCAGACAAAAAAAAAACTAAAAATCCCTGAATTCGACCAAATTCCCAAAATAACGACCAGAACCAACCTTGTAGCAGCAAACAAGAACCAAAATAAGTAACTAACGACAAAATTTTCAACTTTCCAAGCTTATCCAATTCCAAAACCTTAACACAAAAACGAAGTTAAAGAAAAAAAATAAAACCTTCAAGAAACAGTCCAACTTTAAAGCTTCCAATTGATTTCAAGAATAACCCACTTCAATTAAGGCTCCAATTCTTCGAAAAACAGGTGAAATTCATCTTCAAACTCCAATCAAGCGAATTGTGATTGTGATAAACCTAAGATAAGCTTGATTCCTTTTCTTCCCCCTTACTATATCCCAATTATGAGTGATAGTTTAGAGCTTTTGGCGGATTGGGGAGTAGTTTCTTGTGATGAATTTGAGGATCGAAAAACAAGGGATTTCAAGAGTGAGAATTTGGATTGAACAATTGAGGACAACATTAACGAGCGAGAAACAGAAGAAGAGAGGGAACGCGGACTTGAATTTTTGTTTGTTTGTCGTTTTTTCTTTCAGTTAATAGTCGACTTTCAAGTCCGAACACCCTTTGTTTTTCTCTCTTTTTCTAACTCAAAATAATAATAATTAATAATTATAATAAATACTATAAATAATTAAAAATGAAATTATTTGATGAACTATTTTTTTTACTAAATTTTAATAAAAACCTATTTTTAATAAATTAATTTTCACTTATTCTACAAATAACAATAGCAACGTGACTTTTACCTAATAATTCGCAATCTTATTCTTAATTAATAAAAAGATTATTTTTAAATATTTGTTTTATAAATATAATATAAAATAATAAATAATTATTATTAATAAATAAGCTTATATTTTATACTTTAAAATTAACAATAACAACAATAATAATACTTAAAAACAATATCGTAAATATCGTAAAAATGCGAGTCGCGTAATTACTAATTGTCCATAAAATTACCTACACCATGCGGCTCGCGTAATTACTAATTGTTGGTAAAATTACTTACACTTGTTAAAGTCTCGCAAAAATATGAATTCATTTTATAAATATCAATATTTAGAATTTTATTTTTTTTCACAAATCTATTAATTATTTTTTATGGATAAACATATAAAAATAATCATTTTTATTTTTGAACACAAATTTCATATCTTACATATTTAGCATTTCATCTTTTAAACTTACATTTTTATTATTTCACATTTTCTAATATAAATTTAGACAATAATCAATTTTATTTAAATTAATTTAAACTAAAATTATTTTTGTAAAATATTATTTTAAAAAAAAGAAAAAAGAAAATCTCCAATTTTGTTAGAAAAAGAAAATATTTTCTCAAAAAAGCATTTTACAATGCTCTGGGCACTTTCTCATTATTCTTTCCAAAAACCTTCGCTCTGTGTCTCTCTCCTCTCCTTCGAATTCCCATTATGCCCCTTGTTTTCCCCTAAATCTCCACTGTGCCATCGCCGCCGCATGCGGCTTCCGCTCCAGTAACACCCCCTCCTCCAGTGTCGACTTCTGTCTGAAATCCATGGAATCGCATTCGCGGGAAGCATCCTTCGTGTCGGTGACGCGGGATTTGAGGAACCGGAGCTTGGAATCAGCCGACGTTGACCGCGGTAAAGGAAAAAGTGATCTTAGGGTAAAGTTGAAGCTTGAAGATCTTAACTGGGACCATTCCTTTGTTCGAGAACTTCCTGGTGATTCTATAACCAGTAATCTTCCTCGTGAGGTCTTTTTCACTTTCCATTTCTCTTCAATTTAATTATGTATTTCTTCTGATCGACTGTATATGTTGATTGGTTTATGTTTGTTAGGCACTGAGTTGGATGCATGAAGGCCATGAACTTACTTGGCAGTTTTGATGTGACTATCAGTTCTTTGTGTGAGTTTTAATGGTGCAAAAATGGTTAAAGTTCAGTGTTCATGTGTTTCCCAGGTGTTGCATGCTTGCTACACCAAAGTTTCGCCCTCTGCTGAGGTCGAGAATCCTCAACTTGTTGTGTGGTCGGAATCAGTTGCTGAGTTGCTTGATTTGGACCCTAAAGAGTGAGTCTGTCTTATGATATTTTGCTTCGTGGTGGCTAGATAGTGGCATTTAGCTCTGAATTTTGTGAATTGATGCATAAGTGATTTGACTCATGGATTGATAACTGTGGTACGAACAGTAGGATGACTATCAAGGTAATTCACATAATATTTGCCAGCCATTTTGCGACCATGGAATCGTTCATTTGTTCATTGGTTATGTAGTCTTGAATATAAAGCTTTGAGGTTTGGAAAATTTTTTAAATTTTATCGGGACTAACTAGCAATATATTTTATCGGACTGCAGATTTGAAAGATCAGATTTTCCCCTACTCTTTTCTGGGGCTTCTCCATTGGTTGGAGGGTAAGTCTTTTGACTCAACTCTTCTATGTTGTGGCTCGTCAGACTGATGAGCTAATCCATTCCTTTCTATTTTTTTTAGTTCTGTTCTTTTCATCTCTTATGGTCTTCTCTTGTAGGTTGTCTTACGCACAGTGTTATGGAGGACATCAATTTGGCATGTGGGCTGGTCAACTGGGGGATGGTCGGGCAATAACACTCGGGGAGATTCTGAATTCAAAGTCGGAAAGGTGGGAATTGCAACTTAAAGGTGCTGGGATGACCCCTTATAGCCGATTTGCTGATGGCCTTGCAGTACTACGTAGTAGCATCAGGGAGTTCCTTTGCAGTGAAGCAATGCACTTTCTAGGGATTCCAACAACTCGAGCACTATGTCTTGTTACAACGGGGAAATATGTCTCCCGAGACATGTTCTATGAGTAAGTTGCAATAACTGAAGTAGTGATGTACATGCTGCAAGTGGAAAGCTTCACTGTTTATGCATTTCATATTTTCCTAATTATCATTTTGGACCATTATGCATTTTCTTCACGTACTCTGAACTTTTGAAGATCTTTCTCTGCATTGATAGGGGATTCAAAGGTTCTTAAAAATCTTGAGAATAAATTCATTAGCGCAAACATCTGGGAGATACTAGTTTTGATCTTTAGTTGCATTTTCAAACTTCCTACTTTTTCTTTTTCCTGTGAATCTGTTATTTCATGGTTGATACTACCATTTTGGATTTTACAAGCATGTTATACTTCACTTGATCTCATAGATGTTGAAGGGAACTCTATCATGAAATGCTAAGAAATATGGTCAAAAAGTTTAATTGTGGCAAATGAATTTAGGTGCTGCTTTTGAGATGCTCTCTGGTTTATGCTGACAATAATATCTTCTCATGCAGTGGCAACCCAAAAGAAGAACCTGGTGCAGTTGTATGCAGAGTTGCACAATCTTTTCTTCGGTTTGGTTCATACCAAGTACATGCCTCTAGAGGAAAAGATGACTTTGAGATTGTTCGTGTTCTGGCAGACTATGCCATTAGACATCATTTTCCTCATATTGAGAATATGACTAAAAGTGAGAGTGTATCTTTTAGTACAGGTCTTGAAAATGATTCAATTGTGGATCTAACCTCAAACAAATATGCTGGTAAGTATCAAACTTTAAGAATGAGGATGATGCAACAGTTTCATAAGTAACGAAACTGCAATAAGGCATACTGGCTTATAAATATGATATGCAATGAAAGTACAGAATAAAGCAAAGTAACTTTTGTGTCAATAGCTTCTGTGGTAAATCCTCTACCTGATTGCCTCGATTAACATATTTAAACTCGATTAACATATTTAAACTATCATTCTTATTGCATGTCTGTCTTTCATGTTTTACACTTTTTATTGGTGTTGCAAAGGCCAATTATTTTCCCATTACCGTTTGCTTAATGTTTCAGCTTGGGCAGTGGAGGTTGCTGAATGCACTGCTTCCTTGGTTGCATGTTGGCAGGGTGTTGGTTTTACCCACGGTGTGCTGAACACTGACAACATGAACATATTGGGTCTCACCATTGACTATGGCCCTTTTGGGTTTTTAGATGCTTTCGATCCAAGTTATACTCCAAATACTACAGATCTTCCTGGTAGGAGATACTGTTTCGCAAATCAGCCAGATATTTGCTTATGGAATATTGCGCAGTTCATATCTACTCTATCAACAGTTCAGTTGATAAATGATAAAGAGGCAAATTATGCAATGGAAAGGTACTGTAACCTCAACATGTAAGAGATAGTTTTGGTGAGTTGCAGTTTTTTCTGAAGCTGATGTTTCTTGAATTTTACAGGTATGGAACCAAATTCATGGATGAGTATCAAGCTATAATGACCAGAAAGCTCGGGCTTCCCAAGTACAATAAAGAGTTGATAAGTAAACTCCTTAATAACATGGCTGTAGATAAAGTTGATTACACAAATTTCTTCCGATCACTTTCGAATATCAAGACAGATCCAAATATTTCACCAGAAGAGTTGCTGGTTACTCTTAAGGCTGTTCTGTTAGATATAGGTCAGGAGCGCAAAGAGGCATGGCTCAGCTGGCTGCAATCATACGTTAAGGAGGTACTGAAGTATTATTCTATAGCGTATACCAGTTTTATCTCTATTAGGCTTCATAGACAGATTTTTCTATATTGTATTTCCGTTTCTGGATCTTTCCATTTCCGTTTTATTGCAAGCCACCACCTATACAAGCAGAACGTCGCTGCTAGCTGGAAAACTGAAAAGCCAGAGAGAGATAAAACTTTGTCATGAGATGGAACACAGAGGAAAGATGATACAATCTATTTCTGCCTAGTTTCGTTGTCTAATCTCATTCTTTTCTGTTTCTGCAGCTGGGTGCTAGTGACGAATCAGATGAACAGAGAAAAGCCCAAATGGATTCAGTAAACCCGAAATATGTGCTCCGGAACTACTTGTGCCAAACTGCCATTGATGCAGCTGAAATGGGTGACTTTGGAGAAGTTAGACGGCTGCTTAAATTGATCAAGCGGCCTTTTGATGAGCAGTCAGGAATGGAAAAATATGCTCGTCTGCCGCCAGCCTGGGCTTATCGGCCAGGCGTTTGCATGCTTTCTTGTTCTTCCTAGAGGTAGCTTCAGTTACAGATATTACCCCCAGAGCAAAGCTTGCTGTATATATCAGCTAAAATCATGTCCTTCAAATCTATAGACTGTACAATGCAGAACATGTATACCTCTCTGTTCCCTTATCCTCTTTTATGCGCATTACAATGTCCTTTTCAGTTTATGAACTTCTTCGTTGAGAATATACAATTATAGCAGCTGATCTTTGTTGCTTCTTGGTAATTTTCTTACCTTTCATTGGTTGTAGTACATTGTTGAACGAGAGAAACAAAGAATTGTATTGTCTCTAGGTGAAATGAAATGTTATATCATTTCATCTTTTAAGAGAAGAGTTTATAATGAAATAAGATGAGATGAGATTGAATTATGAAAAAGAAAGGTTTTATATTATATCTCATTTTATCATGAACAATAAAAATTTTATCATGAACAATAAAAATGATAATTTTTCGATTTAGAAGGTTTAAGGTAAAATATAACATGGTAAATAATTTTTCGTTATATTATATTATAAATTATTTTTTTAAATAATATTTTACCATATTATATTATAAACCTTTCTGTCTCTCTCAAATAATAATTTTCTAATATTATATTTATTTACATTTTATTCTATTATAAACTATTTCATTTCATTCTATTAAAAATTTTACGCCCAATTAAACATAGCCTAATTTTAAATTAAATTTAATTAAATTGATTTAGATTAGACCTACATTCAAGTAATTTATAAAATATGACAGATTTTCATAATTTGATTAACACGACGATTGAGCCAACGAAACAAGTTATCTAAGGAACCTTTAAAATGCCATCATTTTAAGGAACATATCTCTGGTTTCTACTCTATTCTATATCATCTCATTTATACATTTGTATGAAACTAAAAAAATGTGTGAATAAAACAATATGAAGCAGAGTAATATGTTAACTCAAAAAAATGTGTGAATAAAACAATGTGAAGTCGCTGGAGTCTGGACTGACTTCGAGCTTTAACTCGAGACAGTATCAGAGGCTGAACTTTTGTACTTTAATGTTAGTAGTGTGTGAGTTAGTGCTTTGCTTGTGGGGGTGAGAAGAAGTCTTCGAGTTTAGCCAAGCCACACACAAGGACATGTCCACGTCCACCACTTGGTATAACGTAATCTGCCGCATAATACACTTGAAAACAATAGAGAGAGAGATTATACTTGAACAGAGTCACACAGACTGCAGAACCAATCAACAAATATCTATCTATTAACCCTTGGCTTCCATCTTCGCTGTCTGACTTTCTGTATCTTTAACTTGGCCATGGCCTTTGTGGTGTTACTTCTTTAAGTACCTTATGTTATGCAAAAAGCCTTGTCATCTTGGAGTCTCAACGCTTCTCTGATCTGGGTATGGAATTTCTGCTTTGGATCATAGTTCTAGGCTTTTTAAAAATCTAATCTTTTTTCTTTTGTCACTTTGAGTGAAATAGCTTATCTGGGTGTTGGTCTTTTCTGAGTTTTGTATTTTTGCTTTCTTAACCGATACGAAAATAATGGGTTTGTTGAAGATGCAAACATTTTTTGTTCAGTGTCGGGTTAGTTTCATTTCTTTGTTCTGTATCTTCTTGTGTGCTTCTTTTGCTTTTAGTTTTTTGGATACTCTTGTGGGATTTAAAAGTTGAAACTTGTTGAGTTTGTTTGATGTTTAACTCAAGTTTACATCCAAGTTCATATATTAAAAGAAAAGAAAGTTCGAACCTTTTCTGGACCTTGCTCTAGATTGATTAAAATGAAGCTGTTGGGTCATTTTTAGGGGTTATGATTTAGGCCCTTTTCTTGGATTTTTGAATATCATATCTGAAACAGACCTACTTCAGCTTCTGATGCTTTGTTTCCCCTTCTGATTCCACCATCTAAGAGATTTTCATTTGTTTCTTTTAGCTATCATGTTAATCTACTTTTTTCTTTTTCTGCATATCTTTGGGTCCAAAGGACTTGAGCTTTGCGCTTTTTTAACTTTGTAATTTCCTGAATGTTATGCATAGTTGCTGGGTTTATTTCTAAGCAAAAAGTAGAGATCATAAGTTGTTCATTATCAGTCTCCATTAATAATTATGCAATACGAAGTCAAATCATCATATTTTGAACACAAACTTATACGAAAATACCACATTCAGATTGTTCCTCTGCGTTTGTTGTCTTGTTAAGAAGCAAAGAGTTGTTCCCTTTTAATGGATTCAGACCCTTTTCAAATTCTCCTGCTGTTCTTCTAGGTTATGAGAAACTAAAGCTTTTTGTTGGTATTAGGCTTTAGTTAGATGTTCCTAGTTCTTAGTTGAAGATTGGATAAGACATCCTGCTTGTGATATTGATGATTAGGTTACCTTTTGCACTTCACAATTTTGCCTATGAAATTTGTTTAGTCAGCACTTTGGACAAAACTCTTTCTGGTTTGGAGTGGAAAGTTGGGGAGGGGGAATGTCATTTGGTGTTAAAATTCTTAGTGTTAAGTTTATTTTTCTTATTGGGTCCTGCTGTTGGGCTGAGACGAGAGCTCTTAGTTTTTGTGCGCTTCTGTATGGAGGTGAACACTTTTAGTTAGAATAGATCTGAGGAAAAGTAATGTGGTTAGGCTGTTTATCGTTTTTCCATTAGAAGGATGATGAGAAGTTGGATTTGGTGATGGTATATGTAGACGATCATTTTCCTGTGGGATATAATGTACAATGGTTATTTGTGGCCTGTTTTGTAATTATAGGTAAAGAGATTGTCTTTCTCTTAACCATTTGATGTATTCATCTTCAAAATGATACACTATGAGCATGCCAAGATGAGTGACTGAATTATTTTGTGATCTGCAGAGATGAGATCTTCAAGGAGTCTTGAGGTATGGAAAATGGGAATTGTCAACTATTTGGAAGCCCTTAAACTACAGGAAAATCTTGTCTCTCTTAGAAAAGCTCAGAAGATACCTGATACACTACTCTCTCTGCAACATCCACCTACATATACCCTTGGAAAACGAAGGACTGATCACAATTTATTGATCCCTGAATCTGAACTTAAATCATTGGGGGCGGAACTTTACTATACTCAAAGAGGAGGAGACATTACATACCACGGTCCCCATCAAGCCATCTTGTACCCCATTATTTCCCTTCGTGATATTGGACTTGGTGCCAGGAAATATGTGGAGAAACTTGAATTAACTATGATTGAGTTGTCTTCACTATATGGTGTAGAAGCTTGTGCTGGAAAAAAGGGTGAGACTGGGGTTTGGGTTGGAGATAAAAAGATTGGTGCAATAGGGGTATGTATATCATCTGGAATCACCTCTCATGGCTTGGCCTTCAACATTGATCCCGATCTAAGCTATTTTAAGCATATTGTGCCTTGTGGGATTGCAGACAAAGAAGTTACATCTTTAAGAAGGGAGATTGATACTCCTCTTCCTTCTGAAGATGTAATTGATGAGCAGTTAATTTCTTGCTTCGCAAGATTGTTTGGTTTTACTACTATTACATGGAAGGAAAATTGTTCACTGCTGTCTGATTGAAGGGAAAATTGATTAAAAGCTTCAATGTTCTGGAATTTTTGGTAAAATTAAAAGCTTCTTTAGAGATCTGAGTATCATATGCCTGACAGGTGTGCCATGTTGGATTTAAACATTGTCGTGTATTCACTTGTCAAAATATGATCATTGAGATTGCTTGATCTTATTTTATGCACATGCAAGTTAATCCAGATAAGGATCTGAACAATCATAAGTTGTGCGACTCAAGCCACCTGAGGATGGTTTGTTTGTTCTTTGAATACAGTTTTAGTTTCAAATCTGTGTTCGTCACTTCCAGGATCATGGAAATATGCTGTCTCCATGAAACACTGTTACACTAACTTGCACAAAATCTCAGTTCCGGCGGCAATGGAAGAATCCTCTATTGATGAATATTGAGGATATAGGGGTTTATCCTTTTGTAACCGAGCTTCTTTAACTTGGAACATCTTTTCAGGAATCATACTTAAAATCACAACAGAGTGAAATCATGGGAATTCTGGAAAACAAATATCTCAATCCAACATGCAACCTGATTCAAGAGGTTTGAACTCAGCACTAAGTATTTTATCAGTCATTGCCTGCAGAAACATATTTCCCTCACAGAAAGGAGCCACCTCTTACATTTACTATGGGATCCGACCAAATGCAGTGGCTCCATCTGCATCTTTATTCAGATACAGATCTCAAGAGCTTATTCACTAGATCTTGGATATCTGATTTCCTTCTCTGAATGCGAAGTGAATGATTAATATTTAATTGGTGATAGCTTGCTAGGATAAAATATGTTTTCTTTTAACTTGAAAGCTTACTGATATAGTTGGGGAAGTGCATGTTTCGTATCATAAACTGAGGCTTTCAATTTGACATCGGGATTCAGCCCTTTTCTAATCTCATTAAACCAGATTGCCCTGACAGTTCTCAAACCAATTAAAGCTAGTGGGTGGAAGAAGTTGATATCCTTATTTAGGCGTGTGAGTATTAGTCATCAAAGGCAAGCTTTAAGGGTTTATGTGCTTGCAACAATAGTGATCATGTGGTTGAAGATTTGGAAGAATTCAAGTCAACCTAGTAGACTTCCGGATCTTGAAATCTTGAAGACAAAGATGGCATTTTCCTGAAAGATGGTTGATTTTTATCATATGTAAAGCAGGTCTTCCAGCTAACTTTTGCTGTATCTAATCACCTTGGGACTTCTAGTTGAGATGAATCATCATCATTGTTCTGAACAATAGAGGACAGAAGATGGAGTGACTGATACTTGTCTCATGTGATATAAGTCACATGATATAGCTAGGTTTAATATTTGGTGCACAGCAAGGAAGTCAGAGAAGTACTAATACTCTATTAAGCTTCACATGAGCAGCTGCTTCCGAGTCTGAACCTATTCAAGAACAAAATTACATGCTTAATTGCTGTGGGACTGAGGCCCCTCGTTGTTTTCTAGTACCAGATTCTGTTATATGTCATAAGCAGTAGCCACCACAGGCACTCTCATGAATGTACTTTCAACTTGTAGGAAAAGACATGCTCACTCATGACTTAGCCTGAAAGCTTCTCTACTCGGCACTGTGTAGCATAAACAGCATGAGAACTAACTATAGAGCTCTGATAGCTACTTTTGCCTTCATTCTTCTTGTTATTCTCGTTTCTTCTCCATCCTTTTTCCACCATGAGACAAAGATCCATTCAGGAGACAGAGGTCAGCCTCGAAGATTGCTAGCTTCTGTATCCTCCCTGTCTTCAGCTGTACACAAGATAATTGGAGCCGGTCATGACCCAAAGAAAGCTGTTGAGACCGGTCTAAGAAAGGCACCGCGAAGCAATTCAAACCCAACTCAGAACAAGTAATATCGACATTGTTTCGTAGAGATCTTCGAAGGAAAGAGAAACTTTGCTCTTGCTAGATTTTTGTAGTTTTTCCTTCTCAAATGTCTCTGTTGTGGTAGGTGCAAGAATGGGATTTCTGAACAATCCTTTTTTCCACTTTTTTTTATATGATATGAATCTGTAATTCTTCAAAACATTATGAAAGATTTTGTCTTGGCATCAAGCTCTATAAACTGGAGGAAACATTTAGCATATTGTATGTAGGAAGGGTTTTCGTAATTTTCAGAGACCGCCCGTTTCCTATTGGTGATTCGCTGAAAACTCTCCAAGGTAGCTAGAGGGGGATTGCAGGAAAACTGGGTAGTGGAGTTCTTGGAACTGTATATATAGGGCTTCCACCATGAGACACAAGAACTCATTGCCGTTTAAGAACTGGAAAAGAAGTTTTGAGCAGGAATTCAAAACTGAAGTGACTGTCATCAGTGGAACGAATCACGAAAATCTGGTAGAACTTCTAGGATTCTGCAGTTAATGGCAAAATTAAGCAATGGTTCTTTTGCCGAGTTCTGTCCTACTTGGAGATTCAAGGGCCAAGAGGTACAAAAGGATGCAATTTGTTTATGAAAACCAGGCCTCCTGTACCCGCATGAAAGAATGCAGAACATCCTTCCAGACGAGTCTCTGACTACCGGAATCTCTGAATTTGGGCTAACCAAGCTTTTGAAGACAAACCAGACTCGAACTAACAGCCATCAGAAGGAACCAAAGGATGCATATTACCTGAATGGTTCAGCCTCAGCAGGAACATTCCTGTTACTGTCAAAGTTGATGGGTACAGTGTACCAGACTGCTTTCAGGAAGGAAAATTGCATCTGCTAGTGAAGAAAGGTGATGAGAATGCTAAGAGCGGAGCTGCTCAAGTCTCCATTCCTCCATAAATCCCTGAGTAACATAATTGAAGATGATCATTTGCTAATTTCGCAATGTACTTCTAAAAACTGCAACTTGATGTTCTGTAACTGTAAGCGATCAATGTTTCCAAGTTCTTAATAAGAATTAAGAAACATTCTCTTGTCAATAATTTATTATTTATTTAACGTATACTTAAGCCGTGCAAGTGACTTCCATTCTATGATAATTAACCAGGAGAGTGAGGGAAGGTCAAAGTATAGTCGCATAAATCACAACCATCTACTGTTTCTCATTTGTTAGCTTTCACTACAGTTAAATACCTCTCTCTCGGTGATGAACAATGTGAAGTAGGAATAGTTAACACTCTCCAGAATCTCCATGAATCTCCAAAGCAATAAGCTTTGACAGAGATTCTTTAGTTGAGACATTTCCCTTGAGATTTATAGCTCACTCCTTTCATGGGTGCAACAGTTCCCATGAAAAGATCGTGTCTTTTGTCGGAAGATGGCGACTTTTCTATTTATCAGATTGCTTTATGGCTTAAGAAGTTTCTAAAAGCAAGAGCACTAAGGTCTACTAGGCAAATTCATGCCCTATTGGTCACTTCTGGGATTGGCTTAAACGTTTTGTCACTGGGGTCAAAGCTACTTGGTGTATATGCAAGTTGCGGGGAGATGAAATCTGCGATAAGGGTCTTTGAGAAAATCCAATACCCAAATGCATTTGCATTGAATTGGATGATTTTGGCCTCTGCATTCAACGGGGACTATAAAGACGCTATTGGGTACTTTTGTTTGATGCAGAAATCTATGCATATTTATAACAAGTTTACTTTCTCTATTGTGTTAAAAGCTTGTATTGGTTTGCTGGATGTGAAGAAAGGGAAGGAGGTTCATGCGATTGTTAAACAATTGGGTTTAGAGAATGATGTTTTTATGGCTAATGCTTTGGTTGACATGTATGGTAAATGTGGTTCTGTGTGCCATGCTCGTAAGGTGTTTGATAGAATGGTGAAAAGAGATGTGACTTCTTGGACTTCAATGATCTGTGGGTACTGCATTGTGGGGAAGGTTGATCAAGCACTCATCTTTTTTGAGAGAATGAAGATGGATGGATTGGAACCAAACGATTTCACATGGAACACAATGATTGCTGGTTATGCTAGGAGGGGAAATAGTTATGAAGCATTTTCATTCTTGTCTAGAATGACAGGAGCTGGGCTGTTGCCAAATTTGGTTACTTGGAACACGATGATCTCAGGTTTTGTTGAAAGTCAGAGAGCTGTTGAGGCTGTAAGAGTGTTCTGCAACATGTTAGCTTCAGGGATTCGGCCTAACATCATGACTTTAACGGGACTACTACCTGCATATGGGACGATTGGTTCTATCCAGCGAGGTAAAGAAATTCATGGACTCATTTACAGAATGGGGCTCTATAGTAATGTTTTTCTGGTTAGTGCTCTTATTGACATGTACTCGAAATGTGGCAGTGTGAAAGATGCTAGGAATATATTTGAAAAAATTCGTTACAAAAATGTTGCATCTTGGAATGCCATGATTGGATGCTACGGGAAGCACGGTGGTTCTGCCGGATTCTGACAGAAAGGAACGTTGTCGTGTGGATCCATGAGTTGGCTGCTTTCCGTGGTTGTGATCC
>JAOTAX010000003.1:612434-627405 GCA_025629825.1 Erythroxylum guanchezii
ATAGTTGGGTTTAGGTTTAAGTCTTTACGTGTGCATGAGAGTCTTTCTCATGCGGACGGGCTAAAGGAAGCATGGATTTGGCTTGGGCTTGACATCTTTAACGAATGGACCGATCGGCCCACGGATCATGGTGACTGAATCCAGGGCTAATATAGACGACCCGACCACACGGTATGGTTGAGTACTCGATACAACTGTTTGAGAGAATGCAAGAAGAGGGAATTTGGGCAAATGACGTGACTTTGATTACTATCCTTACTGCCTGTAGCCGTAATTGTTGTCTTGAGGATGGTCTAAGGATTTTTAGTTTGATGACGGAGAGGTATGGAATTGAGCCTAAAAGAGAGCATTACACTTGTGTTATTGACATGCTATGTCGATCTGGAAGAATGGTGGAGGCTTGTGAATTGATGAAGCAAATGAATACATAAGTTACAGAAAGAGAATCAACTCTTGGAGCTTTTCTGAATCGATGCATGATCCATGGAAGACAAGATACAGCCTAAATTATGGGCCGAGAAAGAAGTTCAGTATGGTAAGGAATCTGAACAACAAGAAACTCCAGAAAAAGCACCACTTTAGGTGGATTGGGAAGATTAATGAGTTCGTTGAAGGCACAAAAAGAAGGCTCACGTTTCTGTTCTCTGATAATTCCGGTTTTGTTCATCTATCCCTGTTGTCAGCATCCGGTGCATACTGTGTCACAGAGCATAAAGAATTCAAAGGACCTGATTATGTATATGTTCTAACTTGCATGCTTAGATATTTACATAAGATGTTAAAATTATTAGATTTCAGAACCAAAAGTTAGCAGTTCTAACTACAATCTAGTACGTTGTAACTAATATTCTCATCATAATCAAATTCATATTGATTGTTTTGTCACCATTTTTCACCTTGAATTGGTCAAAATATTAGGATCGGAGTTAAAGAGTGAGGGACACTACTGACTGCTACCTTATATTATGTAAGCAATGCTTGTGGACAACCCGTTCTTGTTTGCCAGTGAAACAAAAGTTCTTCCATTTATTCATTCAACTGTTGCCGAGATCTTTTGGCTTTTGTTTGTTTCTCATACATGTTCTATATGTGCAGAGATGCCATTTGTCAGAAATCCCAAGTTAAAACGAACTATATGTGCTTGACTTTGTGCTTGTGCCAGGCTTATCAAGAATATATCTGCATATTTTCTTCTTTTTGAGCGCCTTCTGATGCCTATGTTCATCTTTGCCGTGATAATCAGACATACTCCTAGGAATCACTTGTTTTTTCTTTTTTTCTCTTTCAGTTGCATGAGGCTAACCTCAGGGGTTTCTCACACGAACCATGACATGGCTCATGTGATGATCCGGTCCCGACCCTTTGTAGGAGCTTTATATTGCAAAAATTCTTGCATGATACCTTTGTGACAACCAACCTAGAGGTATTCATTCTGCTGATGTTTGTGCTCGAGGTCCTACGTTCTGAATCTCGGTTGAATTTTTCCCAAGCTATTCAAGTCCATACATATCATACTTAGATGCTGCATAGTGCATAGCATCTCTACTCAGAATATGCCATTTGAGGAAGTTGTTGGACTCCTTTGGGAGTAATGGTTTTCATTTCTGATTCACTTCATGTATATTTCATCTGATCAATAAGTTTGGGTGAATTACCAAAGGAGATTCATAATAGTGTCCTGCAAAATCTTGGAGTGAATGACAACTAATGGTAAGGTCTCGATCATTCACTGCATACAGATCACAAATGGTAACGCCATTACCCTTTTACCTGCGTCATCCTAACCAACTTGCTGGATTTTTCATATTTCAACTTTGTATTCCATTTTACACATTCTTCTATAAACAAATCTTGCCTGCTAGTTCCTGTCCGTATGCGGTTATTGTAAACCATACTATCACCTGCTTCCAACGCTGGAATAAAGTTTGGAAGTTGGAACAACTTTTGATGACAATGTTACTGATACTGGTGATAACACCACGGACGACCAGTCAACTCTGCAGAACTGTACATATCAGAGAAAACGAAATAGTGGCATGGATGACAGGAACAACTTTCACACACTAACACAGTTTGCAAGAACGAAGCTCATGCAGACTAGCTGCAAGCAGCCATGAAGATCATGGGAACACAAAAATGGCGGAATGCTATGACATTCAAGCGAAAGTAGGGATCAAACTCAAGATTATCATCAATCTAGAGGGACTTACGAGATCATATAAAGAAATAGTTAAGATTAACATTATATGGTATAGAAGTTTAAGGCTAGTCTATGAGGCTTTTCCTGAAAGTCAAAAGCTTGATGCTGAAAGCATAGGTATGAGCATAAAACGCGTATGGCCTGTAAGCCAAGTGTGAACAAGTCAAAGTGATTACAACTTCCATTCAAAACCCTCTAGACAGATTGAGTTGTCACCCATTAATGATTAAAGATAGGTTTAGGACTTAGGAGGCTTCTCTGCCTCTTGACTAATGTCAAACAACCGAGTAAAAGGTCTAAACTTGTTTCATCCATGGAAGAAGTATCCAATTAGTTTCAAGTTGGTGTACAGATTTCACCATTGAAATCCATGAACAAAGAACGAGAGTATGTTTGACGTAGTTTCAAGTTGGATCTAAATAATAATTTTTTTGAAAAATAGCAAATCAACGTAGTTAAATTATTTTATTTCATTAACTAAGATACATAAAAATGTATTTTTTGAGTCATGATATCTAAAGTTAATAAATTTTAAATTATGATATATTTTAATCATGATATTCCTAATAATTAAAAATTTTAACCGGTTTGACCAGTTCAATCGTAAAAATTTTGAATTCTTTTCGATTCTATTTTAAATTTTTTGGTTTAATTTATTTTAATAACTCTTGTTATTAAAAGTCAATTATGTTATTAATTAATCAGTAAATTTTTGCAAATTAATAAATTATTATAAATAAAAATAAATCAACTAATTTTCATTTAACAATATCTTTTTTCATTTAAACTTTAAATTATTTGAGGGTAATTTCTTTCGATTATATTTTAAATTTTTAATTTTATTAAATCTTTAATTAATTTTATAACGGTCTAATACTGATTGACCTTAAACTTTTTGTCTTTTCAGTTTAACTTTCGGTTAGATTTTTAAAAAATTGAACATTCCATATTATTTGCCACTTAATCTTTTTATAATCTTGGTTGTTGGGGATTTTTATTAAGTAACATGTGGAATAAATGAGAATAAAAAAAGTTTAGAAAATGCCATAGATAAGGAACAACTGGTGGATTAAGAGCAAAGTAAGGCATGAAAAGCTAGTATATCTCCACAAGTGTAACAAACATGGATACCAATGATAAGTACGGAAGCATCCTAGGGTAATGTACTTATGTACATGTATAGGAATATATTAATATCCACTTTTAATTTATATTTATAAATAATCAATCGAATTGAACGATAAATTATGATCGACTCAAATCGAATTTATGAAACGATTCACATTTTAATTATGATTGACTCAAATTAAATTTACAGAATGACTCAAATTTTAATTAAATTTTAAATAAAATTAATATTATTTTAATATTTTGACCGACCCTTTTAACTTAAAATTTAATCAATAAAATCAATTTATTATAATTATGAGAGAAGCAATTTTAATTTTTCATATCAATATTAGATTTTTGGTTACCAAAATATTCATTTTATGATTAAAGGTTCATTGGAATGATTAAAGTTTATGTTAGATAGTTGGAGATATTCTTAAGGCCTAATAATCATTTTTTAGTTGCTTAGTTTGTCAAAAGCATACTTTTGAAAGCTCATAATAACAACTAAGGGTACATAGCTTCATTTTAAAGGAAAATTTAGGGAACAAGTATTTACTATGAATCAGTAAGATTTTCATATAAACTAATTATTAAAATTCAAGTTGAGGAATTTTAGAAGTTTTCTTAATTTCTACAATTCTTTTTTTTTTGGGTATGATTCTAAAAAAAATAACAAAATTCAAGTAATTAATAAAATATTATTAAAATAAGAATTCAATTTAAATCTTAGATTTGATATAAATTAATTTAATTTGATTTGGTTTAGTTTAGTTTAATTTTTATCTAAAAATTAAATGTGTTATATAATATAATATTATTTTAAATAAAAATTTAAGAAATTTTTATTAAATTAAAAATTAAAAATTCAATAATTTGTAGTGTGTGAGTTAGTGCTTTGCTTGTGGGGGTGAGGAAGTGTTTGAGTTTAGCCAAGTCACACACAAGGACATGTCCACCACTTGGTATAACATAATCTACCGCAGAATACCCTTGAAAACAATAGAGAGAGAGATTATATTTGAACAGAGTCACACAGACTGCAGAGCCAATCAACAAATATCTATCTATCAACCCTTAGCTTCCATCTTCGCTGTCTGACTCTCCGTATCTTTAACTTGGCCATGGCCTTTGTGGTGTTGCTTCTTTAAGTGCCTTATTTTATGCAAAAAGCCTTGTCATCTCGGAGTCTCAATGCTTCTCTGATCTGGGTATGGAGTTTCTGCTTTGGATCACAGTTCTAGGCTTTTTAAAAATCTAATCTTTTTTCTTTTGTCACTTTGAGTGAAATAGCCTATCTGGGTGTTGGTCTTTTATGAGTTTTGTTTTCTGCTTTCTTAACAGATACAAATATAATGGGTTTGTTGAAGATGCAAACAGTTTTTGTTCAGTGTCAGGTTAGCTTCATTTCTTTGTTCTGTATCTTCTTGTGTGCTTCTTTTGCTTTTAGTTTTTTGGATACTGTTGTGGGATTTAAAAGTTGAAACTTGTTGAGTTTGTTTGATGTTTAACTCAAGTTTACATCCAAGTTCATATACTAAAAGAAAAGAAAGTTCGAACCTTTTCTGGATCTTGCTCTAGATTGATTAAAAAGAAGCTGTTGAATCATTTTTAGGGGCTATGATTTAGGCCCTGTTCTTGGATTTTTGAATATCATATCTGAAACAGACCTACTTCAGCTTCTGATGCTTTGCTTCCCCATCTGATTCCACCATCTGAGAGATTTTCATTCGTTTCTTTTAGATATTATGTTAATCTATTTTTTTTCTTTTTCTGCATATCTTTGGGTCCAAAGGACTTGAGCTTTGCGCTTTTTTAGTTTTGTAATTTTCTGAATGTTATGCATAGTTGCTGGGTTTATTTCTAAGCAAAAAGTAGAGATCATAAGTTGTTCATTATCAGTCTCCATTAATAATTATGCAATACGAAGTCAAATCATCATATTTTGAACACAAACTTATACGTAAATACCACATTCAGATTGTTCCTCTGCGTTTGTTGTCTTGTTAAGAAGCAAAGAGTTGTTCTCTTTTAATGGATTCAGACCCTTTTCAGATTCTCCTGCTGTTCTTCTAGGTTATGAGAAACTAAAGCTTTTTGTTGGTATTAGGCTTTGGTTAGATGTTCTTAGTTCTTAGTTGAAGATTGGATAAGACATCCTGCTTGTGATATTGATGATTAGGTTACCTTTTGCACTTCACAATTTTGCCTATGAAATTTGTTTAGTCAGCACTTTGGACATAACTCTTTCTGGTTTTGCAGAAAGAATCTTCATTTCTATGAGTTGTTTATGCACAAGATAAAGTTATGGGTAGAGGTAGAGGAAAGGGAAAGAGGTCGACTGTCGTGAATCATGACGATACTGGAAGCGGTGAGGAAGAGAAGATCCCTGTGCAGAAGAGAAGGGGAAGGCCACAGAAGCCATTAAAGGATGACATTGATGAAGAAGAAGTTGAAAAGATAGAAGAGGAAGATGGTGAAAATGGAAAAGTTGTCAACATAAGCGAAGAGACGAAAAATCCAACAGTAACTGATAACGGAAAGAAGAGGAAGCGGTACTCACAAGCAAAGGAGAAAGCGGACACCGTAAAGGAAGAAAATGGTGTTGGAACCAGATCAAGTACTGATGACTCTACCAAATCAAATGGATATCGTCAAAATGGAAGCAGGAGAAAAAACAAGCCTCGTCGAGCCGCCGAGGCTGGTGTGGAGTGCAAGTGATAATCGGTTTCTATGGCTGACACACTGGATAAGTTACAAGATATAGTGCCAAGCCCAGTAAATCCTAGTCATATTTGTTTTCTTTCCCTTTTTGTTTGATTACCTTTTTGACAATTCTCTCTTACTAATTCCTTTTTTACTTAATTTGGGAGTTTGTACTGATTCTGCATCTGTAATTTTTGATAATGCTATCTATCCTTACACCTTCACTGCTGTTCTGGATTGTCTGCAGAATATGGTTTAAGTTGTTGATTTCTCCATTAATTCCCTAAAATAGCTGTTTTCAATATTAGCAATCACAATTTCTCATGCTGCTTATAACTTTGATGCTATATGTACATGTTAATCTTACTGCTTTTCAATCTCTAGTTGATCATAAAAGGTAGGAAAGTCTATTCTACTTCGAGAATTTATGGTCCAGGTTCACAGTTCTTCATAGCAATCTATCTTAGGAGTCTCAGTTGCGGAATCATGTTTGTTATAGCATACTGGACTGGAACTTTAGAAGTCAATGAAAGAGAGTTACAGAGCCGTAAAAGTTCACCGGAGATGGAATTTGTGTCCAAAAAGATGTCATAGATTAGAACCTTGCCTTTTGCTCTAATGGTAAGCAAAGGAAGAAGGCGGCGGTTGAGTCGAAAGAAGTAATTCAAGCTCGGTAACGAATGCACAAACGAACAACCGGAGAATATAACGAGCATCTGCTATCTTTGATCAAAAACCTTTAGAAGTTTGTTCAATGGCCTTGAGGTGACAGTGGAGAAGAAAATGTTCTAGCAGCCTTGAGACTTTGTAGACTCCTCCTTTCATGACTTGGCCACTAGTTAGGCGCTTAATCATTGACTTTTGAGCTCACAGATTTCTTAGTGGAAGACAATGTTTGATGTCTTTTATCTCCTATGTTCAATACTTTCAAGCCTCACCTGCGTCATTGTTAGTAAGCTTGGCAATTCTGGCTCTCGTTTAGCTCAACTTGAAGTCAACAGATCATGTTTAAGTTGATTGTGTTTGGATTGAGTTTGGGTTTGAAAGGTCGGCCTGAAACTTGGTCTAAATGGCTTAAACTACTTGAATGACATCCTTTAAAGAAATTGTACTAAAACAATGTAGGATAATTTTGGTACAATTCGAACAAAGTTAAGACTATTATTTAAGCCTTTTGACTCTAATCGATTCAATCATTGTCATCCTTAATTGTACATTTACGTGACAAATTGATTAAGCAAAAGTTTTCAATAAGTTGTCTCTAATGTTTTTAATGTTTTTAGAAATGTCAATGAGCCAAATCGAGCTTGGATCTAGCATGTGCCTGCCTATGGCCCGACAGGTCACGGGCGGGCTGGGCCAAATCAGGCCCGTTATATATATATATATATATATATATATATATTTAAGAAAAAGTCAAAAACGAAGTCATTATTGACAAAAGGTATGGTTGGCCCATAGCCCGCATATGACCTGGTCAACTCGGGCAGCTGATTTTGCCATCCTTAAATTTTTCCTTCCAAGTTCTTACTTTCACCCTCTACAATACTAAGATTTTGTGTAACATATAATTAGGATTGGTAACAGGCCAAGCCGAATTCAAGCCTGAATCGAAAACTTCCTTTAAATTTTGTCACTAATAATATTATACTATAATACATATGCATGTATATAGTATTTACATTAATGCATGTAATGTAAAAGTAATAATTCATTTTTGTGTTAAAAACTCTATAAACACTTATTTTAAAGTTTTATGGAATTATTTTACCATATGCTGCTACAAAACTTGAGTAAAAATTTAATTGAAATAATTTCATATAATCTGTTAAGTGTGTAATAATGTGATAGTTTTTTTAAGGTTAGGAAAAGGTTCTTTTTTTTAATATATATTTTTAACATATTCTTCATTAATTTAGAATAATTAAAATATTAAAAAGAATAAAACAGAACTTCCCTAACTTAACACACGTTGTCTCTCATAACTTGATAAATGAATTTTAATTTGAATAAAAGACAGAAATCTCTTATATAATTTGATTAAAAAACTTTAGAAGAGTGCTATAGTCTTTAAAATTTTTTAATTTTTTAATTTTTAATAAAAATTCTTCTCTTAGAATTTGTTTAAAAAATAATGATAAAACATATGCAGTATGAATATCAAAAGTGGACTAATCACATGATATTTATATGATGATTTCACTCAGCTCTTAAAATATAACTGAACTAATTAAATCCAACTCAAACTAATAATACATTATAATTATCTTAGATTATTAATCTAAGTCGAATTTAATTAGTTTAAGTTGAATTCACAAGCTAAGTTCAATTATCATATTAGTAATATTCGATTAGTTCACGTCTTATATTCATGTTGCATGTGAAATCGAACATAAGTTGATAGGAGTTAATGTAAGGATGTGTTGTGGAATAAAGAGGATGAAGATGAAGTATAGGGTATATAATTTAATACTGTTATATTATGTGAAGGAGAGTTATCAATAGGTAATATGTCACTTTCTGTGAAAGTTTGGATAGGTAAAGGAACTTCAGAAGTTTCAGCAATGCATATCTTGTAAGGAAGACGTTGTTCATGAAATATTATATCTCTAAGGCAATAATGGATTTAGATTTAATACCTTGTAATCTTTATATATATATATATTTATTTATTGTTGTATTCAATGGAAATGCCCTTAAAAACTTTAAGTGCAAATTTATCTTTTTGTGGAATAATATTTTTTAGTAAAATATGAATTTTCAAAAAATTTTAAAAAATCATTGTCTATTTTTTTGAAAAATAGAATTTTATATAATATTTTCTAATTACTAATATGTCAAATTTTATTAATTAATAAAAATAATAGTCTAATCAGTCAATTTTTATTAATTAATAAGTTCTTATAAATAAAAAATTAATTAATTTTTATTTAACATTTTTTAATTAAACTTCAATGTTAATTATCGTCAAATAAAAGACAATAATTTTTAATTATATTTTAAATTTTTTAATTTTATTCAATTTTTATCACGAATCTGATTTTTAAAACATCAGATAATACTATGAATTGCGATAACAAATTCCAAGTTAAATTTAAACCTCTAAAACAATCACCTTAACTTCTCTAGGGTGTATGCAAGCATTGGACAGAAACAAAAAATTACAGATGGTGATTCAAAATCTGAACCTGATTTAAGGAACGCAAAATAGTTCAGATCTTGCTCAGAGTTAACGAGTAAAACTTTCCTTTTGAAAAATGAAAGTAATATATGTGTCAACTCAAGCTCAGCTTGACAAATGTTCAACGCATAGGCAAGGTTTCAATGTTACACTACACTTGAACAAAGAAAACTACTCATGAGCTAGGAATCAGCTTTTCCTAGTATACTGATTTTAATGAGACCTTCATACATTCCAAAGACACCTCATGCGTGGGCTGAAGGTAATAATCTGATTTTCGTGAGCTATAAAAAGTTCTCTGATACATGGGACTGTTGTACCTGCCAGCCTCTGAGTTTCCATCTCCTTTCTCACGTGCATCATGCAATTTCTTTCTCTCCACATTGTGTAAATAGCACAACAAAAGGCAGTCTTAAGAGCTACTCCATCCTTCTTCATCTTGCTCATCATGTTGATGGTCCAATGTATGATGTTCACCCATTAACACGTTTAGTCTGCACTCGAGCAATTAAACTCTCTAACAGCTCAACTGGCTCTGAAAATGATGAAAACTCTGTATATTTTGTATTTATTTTCTTGATTTTAATACATGTACATGGAGACCTTAATATATACAGATGTTTACAACAAGATCTGACAGCTCATGTATATGGAATAAAAAATTGTTACAACAGAATTTGTTAGAGTCATGTCTGTCTTCTAGAATCTTTCTGACTATGCTCTCTTAGGTGTAGGTACATAATAGATTTTGATGGTCCCTCCTTTTACTGGACTTTCATGTTGTGTCGTTGGGCTTGAACTAATATCAGCTGATGTAGGTCCACTTCCTTGCATACCCAAATTATTTGGTAAAGTTCTTCTCATAACAGGCTCCTCCGAGGATACAGGAACATCAAGTGAATTGCCTGATCATTCTTTTGTTCAACAATAAAATAATAGTTTTATTTTGAAGATAGTTTGGTTCGTTCAATTGATCAGTTAGTCACAGTCATGTTAGGAATGCTAACATGATAGATAACACATCACCATCAAGGATTTAATTACTTATTTGTATTTCCATCTTTCAAAAAATACAAATATAAAAATTTTGGAAGGAAGCATATACGATGATACGAGTGGCATGTGGATTGATCCTGAAGGATCACAATACTAAATTAACCTGGCAGAAACATATATATAAATAATATCATTCTTTAATGGTTGGTAATCGATTACTTTTCTTGCTCTTTTATGTTACCTGTACAATGAACTGATGGTTTTCTAGAGGCTTTTCGTATAATATTTCTTATAGGAATTAGTTGAACATGAGCATCTTTGGAAATTTTTTTTTCTTTTTTACACTGGAAAATGTTGCAAGTTTCCTCCTAGACTTTGTTATCTGGAAAGGGAACTTTTCTAGAATAGAAAATTCGGTATTAATATTTAAGTTGCAATCTAAAAAATTGAAAAAAAGAGAGTATAGGTGTACTATAAAAATCACTTGAAAATAGAAATATGGATATCACAATTACCAACAAATTCCAGAATTTCCTCCTACTTATTTACCAAAGAGAATGATGTATATAAATTTTTTAAGGATAAAACACATAGACCTCTCTTAAACTCGATCAAGACAAATAAAATTCTTAAGTCTAAGTCTGATTAATTGTTTCAATTCAAACTTAAAAGATATGTTAAATCGTTATGTAAATAATATTTGATTAGTACAGGCGTGACCCATGTATTTTCTTATTAATTTTGACCGAAATTTAAGAGAATTTTCAAAAAAATTCTTTTAATTTTCAATTTTTTAGAAAATTTCTTTTCTTAAACTTCGGTTAAAAAGTAACGATGAATCATTCATCATAAATATTATGAACATCAAATATGTACTAATATCAAATATCAATAATTTGATAACCTAGCCCAATTTTTAAATTTGATCTAAAAAAACAAAATTTGACTTAATTAATAATTTTATATAAGTATAATAAATTCTTTTAATTTTCAATTTTTTAGAAAATTTCTTTTCTTAAACTTCGGTTAAAAAGCAATGATGAATCATAAATAGTATGAACATCAAATATGTACTAATATCAAATATCAATAATTTGATAACCTAGCCCAGTTTTTAAATTTGATCTAAAAAAACAAAATTTGACTTAATTAATAATTTTATATAAGTATAATAAATTATTAATTTAAGTCAAATTAATCAGTTCAATTTGAGTTTAAGAAATATGTTAAATCGTTATATAAATAATATTTGATTGGTAAGTGTGATGTCGATGATGCATGTATTTTGTTGTTATTTTTTAATCAAAATATAAAAAAAGTAATTTTTCTAAAAAATTGAAAATTAAAAAGAATTTTTTTGAGAATATAATTTCTTATTAATTTTGACCGAAATTTAAGAGAATTTTCAAAAAAAAAATCTTTTTCTTTTCAATTTTCAGAAAATTCCTTTTCTTAAAGTTCGGTTAAAAAGTAATGATGCAATATAAGTAGTATGAACATCAAATATGTACTAATCAAATATCAATAATTTGATAACTTAACCCAGTTTTTAAAATTGATCAATCTAAACAAATAAAATTTGACTTAATTAATAATTTTATATAATTACATTATATAAAATTATTAATTTAAGTCAAATTAATCAGTTCAACTCGAATTTAAGAGACATGTTAAATCGTCATGTAAATAATATTTGATTGGTATAAGTGTGATATTTATGATGCATGTAAGAAATTTTTCTTAAAAATTGAAAATTAAAAAGATTTTTTTTGGAGAATATAATTTCTTAATCTAGCTTGTCTTTTACTCAATTTCTAATTAGAGAATGAGTTTATTGGCTAAGTGGCTAGACTATATTTATTAGTATATGTGGCTTTTTCTCCTGTTAATCAAGGAAAGTACATCAAGAAAATGTAAACTCACAACTAAACAGGAAAATTCAGTGACAATTGGAAGTTTTTGCTTTTATCTTTCTGTATTAAAGAGGAACAATTTGCAAAAAGACTGGAATAGAACCCGACGGCACAAGAACAACAAACGAATGAAAGCAAAACAATCCTTTACAGGCTGACCTGTTACGTTCATCAATTATATGGCCTGCCAAGCTTTCAACCTATTTTATTTCTGGATAACACAAAGACAATGAGATAAATTGAAGTTTGTCTAAGTCTGATCTCACTTACATTAATTTTATAATTGTCATCAACTCAAATTTTGACGCATCATATGATATATAATATGAATCTTTGAATACGTAATTTATCAATTATTGAGTGTTCTTTTCCATGTCCAACTAATTAAACAACCTCTCTTGGTTCTATCTTTTGTTTATTAATATATAAAGAGTGCTCCATGGCCAACAGGCACGCCATCATTTCTGAGAAAGAAAACCAGAAAATGGGAATTCAAAGCTATCTGTTCATCGTCTTTCTACTTGTTCTTAGCTGTGATTCATTAACTAGTAGCAGCACTTTGGTTCCAACATCAAACTACAGCTCCACATCTCTGAATCGTTATAGTTTCCCTGATGGATTCATTTTTGGGACCGCTTCTTCTGCTTATCAGGTGCATTGTTGTATGCTCTTTGGAATGTTGGTTTCGTTCAAGTTCTCTGAGATGCTTAAACATGGAGTTCTTTTTTTTTTTTTTTAATGTCTTAGTATGAAGGTGCAGCCAGAGAAGATGGCAAAGGACCAAGCATATGGGATTTTTTCACTCATAGATATCCAGGTCTGTCTCTATATCTCTGTGTTGTTATCTGACTTTAAGAAGCTAAAGCAGAAAAAACTAGGAAGTACAGAAAGCTTTTTCCTGGAGGATGTTCATCATTGCCCTCTTTCTTCTTTTTCTTTATTAAAAGTTATCACTATTTTTCAAGTACGACAACAAATAAACATTTATGCACACAATTTTCTAATAAGTCCATTAAATTTTCATTATTTAAATAAGAAAAATATTTATAAACATTTAAAATCTAAATGGTAAAAATTCGAATAGGTTCAATTAGCTTAATTATAAAAATTTTAAATTAATTAACTTTTTAGTTCAATTTATAATAATAACATTTATTATTAATAGTTAACTAATTAATTAATTAATTGATTAATTTTTATGAATTAACTAAAATTCAAATAAACCAGTAAATTTGTAATTAACACCTTTTTTCTTCAATTAGATAGTAACTTTTTTATATAAAAATAATGTTATTTTTAATTTTTTAATTTCATTCAATTTTTACTATATGTCAATTATATATTAGTCTAATACTAATACTAATCGAACTTTTTAACCTTAAATTTTTTATTTTAGTGATTTAATTTTTAATTGGAAAATTTGGACTTCTATAAGCTGTAGAATCTTTAGTCACTATTTTCAAATCCCAATTTCATTAAATTAATCAGTGGTTTACTTGTTTTGTCATCGTAATTATGAAATTATCAATCCATTGATGTCGAAGGTGTTGTTTACGATGCTCTTAGCGCCCAAATCTGTCAGACAAACACGTGCAATATATATTACACTGATACTAGGCCAATTGGTCTTTGACCAGATGGACCTTAACAGCTTTTCATCTTTGACTGGACAAATGATATACAAAATGTATTTTTTATTATGGGAATGACATAATAGTTAGAATTAACGATAGATACAGATTCTCTCGTTCATTTAATCAAAATTTACCGTATTTTATTAAATATTATCTATATTTTTATGTAAAATTTATATAAATATATGAATAAAATTTAATAAAATAAAATAAAAATTAATTAAGTAGAAAAAATATGTGGACAAAATTAAATGGCACAGATTGACACATTGTAATAGAAATGTGACGCTCCAACCTTTTAATGATAGGATTCCATTAAAGATTGACAATTGGATGGCTCTAGTTTGGAAGTTTATTTTAGATTTGATTTAATTAAGATTAAATATTTAAATTAAAATTCTTTGATTTAATATAATTAATCAAATACGGAAAAAAAGTGCTTAATTATTAATTTTAAGTCTCCTGAATTTTTGAAGATCAATTGCATATGAGTGATGGCAGGTAAGACCAGCGATCTAAGCAATGGAGATGTGGCTATTGATTCATACCATCGCTACAAGGTAAATATTAAATTCTAAAAGCATAGGATATTAAGATAATAAGCTTAAATTTTGAATGTTAAATATTATATTAAAATAAAATTGGAAATAAATTTTTAGGGCTATCAAATTTTTGGATTATGAGAAGGAACCAAAAGAATTAAGAATTTTAGATTAATTCTTTATGCAACAAATATTTAATAAACATGTTTTATTTTATTGATATAAAAAATGAGGAATTTTTTTTTCCTTATCTTATTAAATTTGAGTTTTCATATGTAACAGGAAGATGTTGGGATCATGAAGGAGATGGGGTTAGATGCTTACAGATTTTCAATTTCATGGTCAAGGATACTGCCAAGTAAGACCATTAGAGAAATTATTATTCTTAAATCATTTAATAAAATAAATAAAATACAAATAAACATTTTATAAAAAATATTAACTCAATTTAAAATAAATAAATAAATGTTGAATTATAAACTGGCAGATGGAAAGCTTAGTGGGGGAGTGAACAGAGAAGGAGTAACATACTACAACAACCTCATCAATGAGCTTTTGGCTAATGGTATCTATTATGATCTATATATGCTTTAATCTTATTATTTTTATATGCATATTATGCACAAGAAATATTTCATTTTATTAATATTTCAAATACCATGTAGGAATACAACCTTTTGTGACTCTCT
>JAOTAX010000003.1:629741-647645 GCA_025629825.1 Erythroxylum guanchezii
TTATAAGTTTTGCAGGCAACACAAAAGGGTGTGATAGGAATCACCTTAGTGACAAATTGGTTTGTGCCATATTCTAAGGCAAAGCACGATAGAAATGCTGCAAAACAAGCCATTGATTTCATGTTTGGATGGTAAGTTCTTCTTCATCTTCTTCTCATCTGTTTTATGATAAACCCTAAAAAACTTTTTGAGTTGCAGGTTTATGGACCCTTTGATTAATGGTGATTATCCACATTCCATGAGGTCTCTTGTTGGGAGACGACTGCCTAAATTCTCAGAGGAGCAATCCAAATCAGTGAAAGGGTCGTTTGATTTTCTTGGATTGAACTATTACACTGCTAATTATGCTGCTTATCTGCCATCCACCAATATCATTAATGCAAGCTACGTAACAGATTCTCATGCTAATCTTACAAGTGAGCATAATTTTCGTGTTAACTCCACAGCAAGTTTCAAGTTTTTCTCTAGTAGAATTAATGGCTTCCATTAGCTAACAATTCTGTCACTGTTTGTTTCTTATGTAGCTGCTCGAAATGGCATTCCCATTGGTCCACAGGTGCGTCATAGATTCAAGTTTCTGAAATTGTTGGAAATCAAATCCGTCATTTGGCTTTGATTCGTTAGTTTGTTGAGTGATTGACCCCATCAACATAACCAGTTACATTAGAAAGGTAGTAATTACGAATTTTATATGATAAAATAAACCATTTTTTATGTAAGAAACCGTAAGAGATTATATCACAATCGTAAGAGAGAAGAGAGTTTTTATTAGTTTTAGGAATGGCAGGATAAAAGAAGCCGAAAAAAAAAAACTCTTTTTAGTTTTTAATTTTTAGAAAAATCACTTATTTTAAACTTTAATTAAAAAATAATAAAAATACATGCAATATAAATATTAAATATGAACTAATCAAATGATATTTACATACGATTGGATTCAACTCTTAAAATCGAATCGAACTAATTAAATATGACTTAAATTAATAATTTAAGTTAAATATAAGAGTTAAGTAACATTTGAGTAGTTTATATTTGATGTTCATACATTATGTGTTCCATTATTATTTTGAAACTAAAGTATAGGGAAAAAAAAGTGTCTTAAAAATATTAAATTTTAAAGATCAAATATTTTAAAAAATTTTAAAATTATAAAAGAGATCTGTGTATACCTTTTGCTGGGAATAGTAATAATTGAGATTAGATGCTTGAAATGAATCTTTTCTCAGGCAGCATCAAGTTGGCTCAGTGTCTATCCTAGAGGAATTCGAGACTTGTTAATGTACATCAAGAAGACTTACCCTAATACTCCAGTTATTTACATCACTGAAAATGGTATGCATACATAAGTTGAAAAATGTTATTATCTTACATGTTTGTTCATTTAATCTGAAAAAAGAAAATCTCTGAACATTTGTAGGTATTGATGAGTTCAACAATTCTACACTAACTCTTGAGCAAGCCCTGGAAGACAACATGAGGATTGATTATTACTATGGCCACCTTTCTTACCTTCAAAGAGCTATCCAGTAAGTGCTTCGTTCATGTCTCTTCCTAGTCCTTCCTGATCAAAAAATAAAGATTAATGACCATAAATTAAAATGTGTACTACCTAATTGGGAAATAATTAAGGAGTATGATCGATGATACGGTCTAAATCAGTATTAATTAAGAGTGAGTTCAACTATGAGTCTTACTTTTACTGTCATATAGGAAGGTATTCCATATAACTTGACATTAAGATTTTTTTGGGTAAGAAATATAGACCTCTTTTATATTTTAAAAAATAAAAAATCTCATAATTTTTAAAATTTTTGAAAAATTCTTCTCAAATTTGTATTTTTTAGCAAATTTTTTTAAAATTTCAATTAAAAACTAGTGACAAAACATATGTGGTATAAATATCAGGCGTAAACCAATCAAATGTCATTAATGATAACTCATCTCAGCTCTTAAATTATTCAAATTAATTAAATTAAAATTAAATTAATAATTTAAGGTAATTATAATAAATTATTATTTTAGATTAAATTTAATTAGTTCGATTTAAGTTTAAGAGTTGACTTAAATTATCATATAAAATATTTGATAGGTACAAGTGTGATGCTTGTATCAAGTGAATTTTGTTGTTGATTTTTAACTTGAATTTAAGAAAATGAGTTTTTTTCCTTAAAAACTAATAACTATAAGAAGTTTTATAAAAATTTTAAAGATTAAGGATTTTTTTAAATTTTCTTTTTTATCTTTTTTAAACTTGCAGATTAAAGGTTACATTACGAACAACAATCCCGATATTATTATTTCACAATTTAAGATCTTACTTAACGTAAAACAAAAAACAGATAATTTTAATTTTCAATATCTCAAGATACACAGGTTGTTATATATAAGAATTATTGTTCTTCTGGCATGGAAGGCGTGAATGTGAAGGGTTTTTTCGCTTGGTCATTACTGGACAACTTTGAATGGAATTCAGGTTACACAGTAAGATTTGGGATCAACTTTGTTGATTACAAGAATGGATTGAAAAGATACCCAAAGCGTTCAGCTAAGTGGTTCAAGAGATTCTTGAAGAAGTGTTAGGCACACCACCATATAAAAACATATATGAACTTTGTAAAAGATTATGATGAAACAGAAGAGGCTCGATGATTTTCATAATTTTTAGTTATCGTTTATGTTTTACATTATGATAGAGTGATTTTTGCGAGTATGAAAAACAAAGAAAAACATTGTCTTAACGTTTATGGTAGAACGATTGTCTTGCAATATGTATTAAAGAGATTTTATCATTATAAAAGATATTTAGAAAGACAAAACATTTCATTCACATTGAACATAAGATACATATATAGAGTTTACAAGAATTTACTGTAGGATAAGTCTAGCTAATGTTTATCTAAACTATAGGATAAGTTTAGATAACGTTTGTCTTGTAGGATAAGTATCAATCTAGATACACAATATGTAACAAACCAAAAAATAATGGTTATAATAGATATGGACTTTAGTTATCCTTATCACCCTCCCGCAAGTTGAACTCGTCTTGGCAAGACATGCAGCTTGTTTTTTAAATGATGAAAACAATGATTTCATAACAATTTTGTTAAACTTGATCTCTAGTTGCAATATAAAGTACTTAAAGTTCTTTTTTAGCAACTTTATCTTGTACATGATGAAATTCAATTTTCAAATGTTTACACCGTGTATGAAAAATAGGTGTAGTAGTAAGATAAGTAGCACTTAGATTATCATACCACAAAATAGGAGAGGATGTTAAAGGAATACCAATTTCTTGGATAACCAATTGTAACTAGTTTAACTCTGATGCAATAGGAGCAACAACACGATACTTAGCTTCGGTAGATGGTTCAACTTTGGTTGATGATTTGGCCACCATTCTTTGTTTCCTTAATTCCCACAATATTAAATTGTTACCAACATAAATAGTAAAGCCTGTGGTACTTTTACTATCATTAACGTTGTTTCCCTAATCGGAGTCATTGTAAGCAAAGATAGGAAAAGAACTTAAGCATCTCAACAAAATGCCATGATCAATAGTGTTAATAAGATATCCAAGTATTCATTTAACTGTTGTTCAGTGCTGATCAATAGGTGAATGCATGAATTAAGAAATCTTGTTGCCTGCATAACAAATATCAGGACAAGTTAAAACAAGGCATTGCAAGCCTCCTACAATACTTCGATAAAGATTAGTGTCCGAAAAAGAAGTACCATCATGAATACTAAATTTTACTTTGCCACAAGCTGGTGTAACAACACTATTTGCATCCTCTATATAAGCTTTGTTCAACAAATACTTTTTATGTTTGGACTGAGCGAGTAATAAATCATGTGAAGTTCAATGTGTCTCCATACACAAAAAGTAAGAAAGAAGTCCTAAATAACTTTGCGCAAAGGATTATTAGAGAGATTGAATTATGTTGGTGACCACATGACTATTGTTTCTCATGATAATAATATCATTAACATATAAAAAACAAAAAACTTGAACCAAACCATGATATAGGATGAAGAGAGAGTTATCAGTCTTTGAACCCTTGAAACCAAGGTTGATCAATGCATTCCTCAAACACTTAAAATCATAGTCGAGGTGCTTGTTTTAATTCGTAAATAGATTTTTGCAATTTACAAACATAGTTCGGATATGTAGGATGAACATGCCCTTTCGGTTGTTGCATGAAGACATTCTCATCAAGTGAACCATGCACAAATGCATTAGAAACATCCAATTATCCAATCTCCCAATTATTAGATAAGGCATATGATAACAAAAGATTGATAATGGCAGGTTTAATAGCTAGACTAAAAGTGTCCATGTAATTCACACCTGGTTATTAATTGAATCTCTTTGCCACTAACCGCGCTTTGTATCTATCAGTGGTACCATTTGGCTTTCAGTTGATACGATATACCCATTTGCATCCAATTATAATATCAACTTGAGAAAGAGCCACTAAAACCTAGACGTTGTTATGGTTCATCGTGTTATACTCTTCTGTCATTGCTTATATCCACTTTTAGATTGACTAGCTAATTTGTAAGTTGATGGTTCAATTTGAGAGAAGGTAAAAAATTGACGAGGCTTAAGAGTACAAGTTTTAGATCTAGTAACCATAGGATGTTGACGAGGTAGTGCAGTAGTATTAAAATTCTAACAAGTCAACAATTAAAGGCAATTCAGATGATGATGTAGAAGAGTTATTTGGTGATGTATATGGCACAGGTAAGGCATATAATAATAAAAGACAGATAGTGTTAGGTTTAATAATTGGACTAAAAGTGTCCATGTAATCTACACCTGGTCGTTAATTGAATCCCTTTGCCACTAAATGTGCCTTGTATCGATCAATTGTACCATATGGCTTTCACTTGATACAAAGTACCCATTTGTATCCAATTATATTATTTGTTTGAGAAGGAGGTACTAAAACCCAAGCATTGCGGATCATCACGTTATACTCTTTTGTCATTACTTGTCTCCACTTTTCAAATTGATTGGCTTATTTATAAGTTGATGGTTCAATTTCAGTGGAGGTAAAAAAATTGATGAGGCTTAAAAGTACCAGTTTTAAATCTAGTAACCATAGGATGTCGACGAGGTAGTGCTGTAATATCAAAATTGTGAAGAGTTAAGTCAACAATTAAACACAATTCAGAGGAGAGAGAACTAGTGATGTATATAGCACAAGTAAGGAATTGGCAACAATGAGTGTTGTGGTAGGACTAGGTAACATGGGTGGATGGTTTATGGATGGTGTGGGTATGTTAGCTGAGGAAATAAAAGGGAGATCAATAGTGGGTGTGGCATAACGTTGAGATGACGTTTATGCACGGTGTGTGGGTGGGGCAGATGATGTTGTCCTTGTAGTAAAAGGTGTTTTTAGGAAGTTAGAATTGGTTAAGGTAGTTGCATTAGGCAAGGACTGAGGTCATGGTGGTGAGGTAGAAGAGTGAGCAAATCGTGATGGTAAAAAAAAATAGTGGTTGGTAAGGAATCTTGAGCATTGAAACTAGTCCTGAAAGATTTGGAAAATGGAAACTCTTGTTCATCGAAAACAACATGACGTGAGATAACAAACCTTTTAGATTCAAGATTAAGACAATAGAAACCTTTATGAAGTTTGCTATATCCTATAAAAACACAATGTTTGGAACGAGGTGTTAATTTATGTGAAGCATAAGGTCGTAACCAAGGATAATACAAGCATTCAAAAACATGTAAATTATTGTAATCAGGACTTTGTCGAAAAAGAATTTGATACAGATTAGAATGAAAAAGAACAGGTGTAGGCAATCGATTTATTATGTAAACTGTAATATCAAAAGCATAAGTTCAATAATCTGTGGAAACAGAGGAATATTGAAGTAAAGTCAAACCAGACTCTATAATATGTCGATGTTTTCTTTCTGCACGTCCATTATGTTGTGGAGTTTTGAGACAAGAACCATGTTAAGTTATTCCATTTTCAAGTAAATATGATTATAAGGCTTGATTTTTTTCTCCCCAATCAGCTTGAAAGCTTTTATTTTTTGACCAAATTTTTTTTCAACAATATAATAAAACTTGGTAAAAATGCTAAGCACTTCAGATTTATACTTAATAAAACAAATTCAAAAATATTTTGAATAATGATCATAAAGCAGTACACAACTGATTGCCATCCACAAAAGGAACAGGAGATGGACCCCAAAGATTAGAACAAATTAAATCAAGTGGACCATTAGCTTTAAAATGAGAGACTGAAACAGGTAACTTATGACTCTTACTAAAACTACAAGCATCACAAATACTCGATTTATTAGGAGAAATAAAAAG
Organism: Erythroxylum guanchezii; assembly: GCA_025629825.1. NCBI lineage: Eukaryota > Viridiplantae > Streptophyta > Magnoliopsida > Malpighiales > Erythroxylaceae > Erythroxylum > Erythroxylum guanchezii. Next base: position 636,079 of record JAOTAX010000003.1, read on the forward strand.
AATTTTATTTTGCTGAAGAGCTTGCCGAACTGTTTGATAATTTGCATGTCCCAAATGCTAATGTCACTACTTTAGAGTGTAAGTCATTGTGGTAACTGGACTACGAGGCTATTGAATGGATTCTAAGAACATAGGGTATAGACCATTATCATTATGGCCTAAATGAAGGAGCTCCTTCGTGTGGATATCCTTAATCATGAAACAATTGGGAAAGAATTCAACAAAAATGTTATTGGCGTTAATAAAAGCCTAAATAGACAATAAATTATAACAAGAAGAATGAACGCATAAGATATTATGAAGTTGAAAAGAATTATCCGAAGATTGACAAAACGATGAACCAACATGCGAGATAAGAAGGAATTTGCCATTGTCAATTTTGATTGCTTAAAGACGATGATACTCATTATAAATGGTAAGATTTTCTAAATCATGAATAAGATTATAAGTTGCTCCAGTATCCGGGATCCAAGATTGAGGTTGCATAGTTGATGTTGCCACATTAAAAGTCGATTTGACTTGGTTTAAGTTTTGTTATCATGGGTTTGTGGCTCTATAATGTGGTAAGGGATATTGCTAAAGATATGACCAAACCCTTTACAATTATGACGTTGAATATTGCCTACTGAATTGCCAGTTATGTAAGAATTGTGAGGAAGCTTATGTGAAGATTGAAAATTTCCACTAGAAAAAGTACCAACAGTGGAACGATCTTTACCACGCGTCATCACTTGATTTCTTCCTCTATCACGAGATGAATATCCTCTCATAGTTGAATTCACATAGTGAGTTATAGGTTGTATAAGTGGATTCACATCTATTTTAGTAGTATGACTCTCCTCTTCACTAAGTAATAATTCATATAAATCATTAAAAAAACAGCATCTAAATGATTTTCAAGAAATTGAACGAAGAGTTTATACACTGAACCAAAGCCATTAATACCAACCTGAACCAAATCATCCTCCATGATAGGACTGTTAAGTGCTACCAACTGATCAAACATTCCTTTTGCTCGTTGAGTATATTGAGTAATAAATTCCCTATGTTCCTTTGTTAGCTTAAAGAATTTTACTTTAATGGTTCGTACCTATGCCTTAGAACCCGGAGCATAAGTATTGGCTAAATTTTGTCATACCTTATAAGAGTTGGAAACACCAACTTAAGGAATAATGCTCTCGCTGATAGACCCAATGATCCAACTAAGAACTGATTGATCTTGTTTATACAAGTCAAGATAAGTTGGATTTGATTGATCATTAATTTGTTGAGGTGGTGTCTAGTAGGTGCCATTAACATATTTTGCTAAATCATAACTATTCTAAAGAGATAAAAGTTCTACCTTCCAAACGAGATAATTAGTAGAATTTAATTTGATAAATAGTTGATGTGTGATGTTTGGAAAAGCTGAAATATGAAAAGTAGTCGTTAAAGAAAAAGAAAGAAGAAGGCACAAGAGTTCCCTCGGTAGACATTGTAGCTTCTTAGGTTGTTAGATTAAAAAAAGCTCTTGATACCATTAAAAAATATTTAGAAAGGCAAATACACTTCATTTACGTTAAGGATAAGATACATATATACAGTCTACAAGAGTTTACAAAACTGTAGGATAAGTTTAGATAATGTCTATCTAAACTGTAAGATAAGTCGATAATGACAAACCAAATAATAATGGTTATAATAGGTATAGACTCTAGTTATCCTTCTCAATCATAATTGAATTGTGGTTGATGTCTCTATAATACACAAACAGAGTATTTAATTTTTGTCCCCAGTTTGTGATCAGTTAATAAGTAAGGATTATATTTAATGATCTGAATTACGAGGATTATATACTCTTTATGATCTTTATTTTTTTTAAAAAATTCATTCTCTTCAACTTTTGTTAAAGGATAACGTTATAAACTAATCAAATATTAATAACATGAAATTTTAATCTATCTCTTAAACTCGATTTGAACTAATAATTTATTATAATTATCTTAAATTATCGATTTTATTCATCTTTAACTGGTTCGAATCAGGTTTAAAATTTGAGTTAAATTATTATATCATCAATATTTGATTGATCTACGTGCGATACTCATATTATATCCATTTCGTTGTGATTTTTAAACTAAAATTTAATACAAAGAATTTTTCTAAAAATTTTAAAACTATACGTATTTTTTCTGAAAATTAATGATTATAATTTTTTAAAATTTTACTTAATTTATAAGAGATTCTTTTTTCTTTTTCCCTAAATCTTAACACTATCGAAAATCAAATTGATAATCTCTTTAGCCTTTGAGAGCGACTTGCTCTTATTATGACTCATTAACATATGATTGTGAAATAAATTAGGAAACCTCCGCGAAAATTTTCAAGGTTATATCACCTTTTTTATATTTATACAAAACTCCATTTCAATAATCGAGGAAAAATGTGTTCTTAAAGACTTTCAATTTCACAGGTAGCCAGTGTTGTCGCTTCTCCTAAAGTACCTAGATCATCAAATTCATATTAGAGTAGGTTTTATGCGGATTATTAATTTTTTGATTATTTGTCCAGATGTTTAGTCTCAGCAGTCCGGTTCAATGATCACTGTGCTTATTTCAAGTGACAACTGAATGTTCATTCCCAGTTGCACTTGAGAGGGAGTGTTAAGAATACCCACTTGAAAGGGAGTGTTGAGAATGCCCACATGTGAGTGTTTCATATTGAAAAAAGAGGAAAAAGAAGACTAACATATAAGTCTAGTGGGCTACTCCACTTATTGTCAATTAGTTTTAGAATGCAAACTCACTTGAACTTATATGTGATCTAATTTTTCTTCTTGTGTGAGCTAGTACCCCATTGCACATTGACATGTGAGTGTTCTAAACTGCTAGAGCCACAAGCTTATGGCCGCACAATGTATATTTAAAGGTCCACGTTAATATGTCTAGTTTTCTGTTCATTGTACACGTTTTGGTGGTCCCATAAGTTCATTTGGTCAAGAAACTATTCCATATTCATACAATTGTAACTCACTGAATTTTTCTTTTTTGTGTCATATATGAAGAGTACTCCAAGGCCAACTGGCAGTCCATCGTTTATGAGAAAGAGAACAAGAAAATGGGAAATCAAAGCTATCTGTTCATCATCTTTCTACTTGTTCTTAGCTGTGATTCATTAACTAGTAGTAGCACTTTGTTTCCAACATCAAACTACAACTCCACTTATCTGAATCGTTATAGTTTCCCTGATGGATTCATTTTTGGGACGGCTTCTTCTGCTTATCAGGTGAATTGTTGTACGTTCTTTGGAATTTTGTTTTCGTTCAAGTTCCTGAGATGCTTAACCATGGAGTTCTTTTTTTTTTTTTAATGTCTTAGTATGAAGGTGCAGCCAGAGAAGATGGTAAAGGACCAAGCATATGGGATTTTTTAACTCATAGATATCCAGGTCTGTCTCTCTCTACATCTCTCTCTGAGTGTTGTTCTCTGACTTTAACGAGCTAGAGCAGAAAAAAATTAGGAGATGAAGAGAGTTTTTCCTGGAGGATGATGACCACAGCTTTCTTTCTTCTTTATCTTTATAATTTTATGTGGAGGGTTATCACTATTTTTAGGTGTGATGACAAATTAATTCGAAATCAAAGGATTAAGATTGATTTAATTAATCAAGCTCGAAATTAGACTTTATTTTTTTTTGCATGATTAATCTTAAAATTTTAGTTAAAACTTAGCCAAAAATTTAAGAAAAAAAAATAAATTTGAGTGAATTCACGTTTGAATATTTATACTCCATCAAGTTTATATTCAATTTTTTTTTTTTGGATTTAATGCTGAAGCTCAATTTAGTTATTGTCATTCACATTCGAATGTTTATACTCGATCAAGCTTAAATTTTTTAAAATGAACAAAAAACTTTCTTTTTTAGAAATGAATTATGTATGAAGATTATCACTAGTCGACGTGTTGAAAAATTAAGATGGAGTGAGATTGGGACGTATCATAGATGAGATATAATTTTCCATGAAATTGATATCTTTTTTGTTTTAACACTGAAAATGATGCTTAACTTAATACTTTTCAAAGCATGTTATGAATTGGTAAGAGAAGCGTTTGAGCAATGATTAAAAATCTTGAGATTCATTGGCATGACACGGTAGGTGCCTGGTGGCAATATTCCTAAATAATTGTGAAGATTAATGAAACCAAAACTATATATATTTGGCAAATCCTATAAAAGAGCTCCTGTGATATACTTAATTATTCATCTTACCCCTTGTGTTTTTAATTCGTTTACCTTAGTCTCTGTATTTTTATTCTCATTCAAGTTACCCCAATTGGGTATTTTCGGACAAATTTACTCTTGGAATCAAGAGATTAAAAAAAATGTATTTCAATAATCTAAGGACAAATTTGTCCGAAAATACCCAATTGGAATATCTTGAATGTGAATAAAAAACACAGAGACTAAGATGACCGAATTAAAAATACAAGGGTTAAGATAAATAATCAAGTATATCACAGGGGCTGTTTTATGTGATTTGCCTATATATTTAATCGAATATATATGGGATTCTTCCACGGTGTTTTCTTTTTCACGAAGCACACAATTTTCTAACAAAATCTTTAAATTTTCATTATTTAAATAAGAAAAAGACTTGTCCATACTAAAAAATTTAATGATTAAAAATTGAATCAATTCATTTAGTTCAATCATAAAAATTTTAGATTGATCAATTTTTTGGCTCAATAAATTGACCAATTTTTAATTAATTGACTGATTTTTACAAAGTAACTAATTTTTATAAATATGCATAAACCTATCAAATTTTAATTAACAGCTTTTTCTTTAATTAAATTTCAACTTTTTATATTAGTCAAGATAAGTGTTGTTTTAATTATATTTCAAATTTTATAATTTTGTTCAATTTTTGTTGTATATTGTATAGTGGCTTAATGCTAATTAAAATTTTAAATTTTTTATTTTATAAATTTAATTTTTAAAATATTAAAAATTTAGACATTTTATAAGCTATAGAATCTTTAATCAGTGTTTTCAAAATCCCAACTTCATTAAATTAATAAGTGGTCCATCGTAATTATCAATGCACTGATGTTGAAAGTGTTGTATTCGATGACTCTTAGCAGTCAAATGGATCAGTCAAACACGTGCAGTATGGGTTACATATTAGGCCAAAGAGCAGACAGATCTTAACAGCTTTTCATGTTTTCTCTATTGGACGTAATAGAGAGCCATGTGGCTATATTTTATTTTATCAACATATATTTTTTATTGCAGCTTGATAAGGTTGACAACTGGTCGGCTTTCTCTTGCTTCAAAATTTAAATTAAATTAAAATTATTTATTCTGAATAAGGTTGACAATCGGCTCTCGTTTTAAAATTTAAATTAAATTTAAATTTTTAATTTAATATAAATCATTTATTATAATTATTGAGTAAAATTATTTGGTATTATTTTGTAAGATGAATTAGTTTTTTTAAATAACTTTTTTATTAATTAAGAGTAAGACTGTGTATTACTATACTTCTTCAAACCTTATGTCTCAGTAGCATTTTTGTTCAGAGCTTTTGTTGACATTGTTTTGTAATTTGTATTAATTTGATCTTAACCATTAATGTATTATTAGACTTCTTCAAATTTTGCGCTTCAATAGCATTTTTATTCAGAGTTTTTGTTGATGTTGTTTTGTAACTTGTAGTAGTTTGATCTTAATCATTAATTTTAAGTCTCCTGAATTTTTCAATATTAATTGTCTATCAGGTAAGATCAGCGATCGAAGCAATGGAGACGTAGCCATTGATTCATACCATCGCTACAAGGTAATTTTTAATTCTAAAGCATAGGATAGTAAGATAACAAGCTAATTAATACTTTTCATTAAAGATAATAACGATATTAATGTTCATGGTGATATAAAATAAAATTGGAAAAATGAACAATATGATGGAAATTTTGAAAATAATATATTTTAATTTCTTTAAGTAACACATTTTATAATATTTTATATGATTAAGTGTTGGGATTATGAAAATGCGAAGAAATTTGTTTATCTTGTCTTAATAAATTTGAGTTTTTAACAAAATTTATTATTTTTCTTAACAAAATGAGGGGGAAATTTGTTTTTCTTATCTTATTAAATTTGAGTTTTCATATGTAACACAGGAAGATGTTGGGATCATGAAGGAGATGGGCTTAGATGCTTACAGATTTTCAATTTCATGGTCAAGGATACTGCCAAGTAAGACCATTAGAGAAATTTTTATCCTTAAATCATTTAATAAAATACAAATAAACATTTTATATAAAATATTAACCCAATTTTAAAAAATAAATAATTGTTGAACTATATACTGGCAGATGGAAAGCTTAGCGGGGGAGTGAACAGAGAAGGTGTAACATACTACAACAACCTCATCAATGAGCTTTTGGCTAATGGTATCTATTATGATCTATATATATGCTTTAATCTTTTTATTTTTATATACATATTATGCACAAGAAATATTTCATTTTATTAATATTTCAAATACCATGTAGGAATACAACCTTTTGTGACTCTCTTTCACTGGGATCTTCCACTAGCCTTAGAAGATGAATTTGGTGGCTTTCTAAGTCCCTACATCGTGTGAGTATCTTATTCCTTTGTTATAGTTCTAAAAAAATTGATATAGAAATTTAAATTTTTTAATATTATGTCATTTTAAAATAAAAATAATGAAAATATTAGAATATAATATAAGAGATTATAATAATTAAGTGAAGAAAACAACTCAGAAAGTAACAAAAAGTGTTTCTATTAGTGAATTAAGATGATTTGTACATAGAAATCCTATAGTTTGTATACACAAGGCCAAGGACTATTTAGGAATATCAAGTCCCTCAATTATAGGAGGAAATCAATTCTAAGTGTATATAAGGAAATACAATCAATTATAATAACTATGATAATAACTCTAATTAACACTCTCTTTCAAGTTGGTGCGTAGATATCACACATGCCCAACTTGCAAATAAGATTATGAAAATATTTGTTGTAGAGTCATTTAGTGAAGACATCTGCCAGTTGTTCATTAGACCCCGCATGGAATAAGTGGAACGAACCATTCACAAGTTTCTCCTTTACCAAGTATTGGCCAATTTCTATGCGTTTTGTTATATCATCCTGAACATGATTGTGAGCTATGCTAATGGCTACTTTGTTATTACAGTAGAGGTATGAACTTCCTCCACCTGATAGTTCTAATTAATTTATCAACTTTCTTACCCAAAAGAGCTTGCACATAACTTGAACATAGCTCTATATTCAGTTTCTGCACTAGATCTAGCAATTACATTATGTTTCTTGTTTTTCCAAGTGAAAGGGTTTTCTCCTATAAGAAAACAATAAACAGTGGTTGACCTCCTATCATTTGGAGATCCATCCCAATCAGTGTTTGTAAATGCTTCTATCTTAAGATATCTATTGTTAGTGAATAAAGGCCCTTTTCTGGTACAGACTTTAGATAACGCAGGATGTAGAATACGATCTGTAAGTGTGGTTCTCGTGGATCATGCATATACTGACTCACCAGACTAATTGCATATGCTATATCTGGCCTGATGTGAGAGAGATAGATGAGTCTACCAACTAACCTTTGATATCTCCCCATGTCTACTGATGTACCTGTTCCTACTTGTAGTTTGTGGTTGTTTTCGATAGAAGATTCAGCTGGTTTACAACCTATCATAACTGTTTCTTTTAACAAGTCTAGGACATATTTTCTCTGGGAGATAAAGATTCCTCTTCCTGATCTAGCGACTTCAACTCCCAAGAAGTATTGCAACTTCCCTAAATCGTTAATTTGAAATTCTTGAGCAAGGAGTTTCTTCAGCTTAACCACCTCTTTTGTATCACTTCTAGTTACCACAATGTTATCAATATAGACAATGAGAAACGTGATCTTACCTTAGGAATGTTTGATAAATAAGGTATGATTCACATTACTATATTGATAACAAAAGGAAATCATGTTCCAACTGAACTTTTTAAACCACGCTCTGGGTGATTGCTTCAGCCCACACAAGACCCTTTTTAGCTTAAAAGCCTTCCCTTGTGTCTTCTCATCTTTAAACCCAAGAGAAATTTCCATATACACTTTCTACTCCAGATCCCCATGTGAGAAAGCATTTTTAACATCAAACTGTTGTAAATCCCAATCTAAGTTAGATGCGCAAGAGAGTAGAATCATGATTGTATTCATCTAAGCAACAGGATTTAAGGTTTCTTGATAGTCCACTCGATCCATATGTTTGAGTAAAACCTCTAGCCACCAATTTTTCTTGTATCTTTTAATGAATCCATCTAGCTTATACTTCACTGCGAATACCCATTTGTAGTTAACTGTCCGTTTTCCTTCTGGAGCAATTATAAGTTCCTAGGTTTCATTTTTTTTCCAGGGCTTCATTTCCTCAACCATAGCTTATTTCTGTTGCTTCTTTCCAATCTTGTGGAATAAACATTGTTAAGATATCTGTTAGATATCTTATTAATTAATTTTGGGCCTTATTTGTAATTGGATACAGTTGGATATATGTGGAATATCATTATGATAAGTTATCTACCTTAGGTGGGATTTTTGAAGCAAAAGGTTGCATGAAGGATAAAATCCTAGTGAAGATAGGATTTATTTAGGATAATATCACCATATCTTAATAAGGATAATGTTTAGATTTTTGGTGATTTGGAGCTATCTTAGTAGCCTATTTTAATGATTTATGTTATCTAAGGTAGTTGGATTTTTTGGTGATCTTATTCATCTTAGGCAACTACGTTTTCTTCATTGGTTGTGTGAATTTTATGGGCAGATGAGTTATTGTTTTTGTGAGGAAAAGCTGACAGAAAATTAATCAATTTGTACAGCTACAATTCTTTGTTTTTGTGTGAGCAATTACGTGCTCTATTGAGCTATTCTTGGCAGCTGCATTTTTACATATGTGAGTGAATAATTGGACTGTTGCTTAATCATTTTTGTGTGGGAAAACTGTGTAGTAAACTGATAAATTGTGCAACTGTATTTCTTGATGTTTCGGTGTCAAAACACATATTCGTTAGGATGCTTCAGTGATTATTTCAAAGGTTCACAATAGAATTCTTATTGGACAACTTCCCATGGTTTCAGGTTGATGAAGCTGTATATTTAGGGGAGTGTTTTCTTTGTTTTTTTACTTTTGATTCATTCACTTGAGTTGTTTTTTTCTCATTCTTATTATCAATCATTATTACAAAAATCCTTTATTGAGGTTAGCACAAGGTGATCCTATTATTGGGATTGAAATACTTTCACGGGATGTGAAGATGAGTGGATAGTATCAAAGAGTAAGTGGTGTCAGCTCAGTAAAGCCTTGAGAAAAAATATTATACTTCGATGAAATTGATTAAGCTAGGTGAGGCCCTGTAGATGTAGGTCAGGTGTGCCGAACTATATTACCAAATTTTAATTGTTGATTTGTTCATTTTGTGTTTAATTTTTCTTTTTGTGTTTTTCTGGAAAATTGACAGTTGTTATCACAGTTGCTCTGTATTAAGTAACCGACAGAAACAACGCAAAGCAACTGAATCAAAACTTATAGATTGTGAAACTACATCCTTCGAAACTTTCAAACGTAGAGGAAACAAACAAGAAAAAGGCTCTATAGGAGGGAGATAGTGAGTCACAAGAAACAAAATTAGAAATTGGATGCTTGGTGCAAGTTCTAACACCTTTCTGAAGGGACTTATCTAAATCATCAAGTAAATGACATCGTAACTCGCCAGTGTTTTTGAGGGAAAAGGATGGCATAAACTACCTGATGGCTTTTTCTGTCTTATCTCATATTGAATATGTCTTTAAATTTGGTCTATCTAAGCGCACACTTCAATCCTTCTGAACCAAACTAGTTTTCTCCCCCTAATTGTTCTCTCTCCTTGGAACACATTATCAAGCAACACCTTTTTGATCTCATTCTCCCCCTAAAGAGGAGTTTAATGTGTGGTGAAATAGGGTGCACACTCTAAAAAAGTGATGTCCATACTTACAATGTATTTCTTAAACTAGGGTGATATCACTTATATCCCTTTTGTGTTGGAGAATATCCAACAAACACACACTTCAAAGCTCTAGGCTCTAACTTGCATACATTTCAAGCATGAACAAAACAAATACTCTCAAATACTCTTAGACGTACAGTATAAGAATTTTTACCTTGCAATATTTCTACCGGGTTTTGAAAATCCAAAATCCAAAGTGACATTCTGTTGATAAGATAAGTAGCTGAAAGAACTTAATCACCCTAATATCCCTTTGGAAGGTTACCTCTAAAATATGTTTGTTTTTCCTTTCTGCAACTTCGTTCTATTCACTAGTATAGGCACAACTGGTTTGATGTATGATTCCATAGGAATCTAGGTAAGCATGAAATTTTCCATCCATATACTTCATTCAATTATCAGATATTAGGATTTTAATTTTAGCATCATGTTTGGTACAAATCATTTTATGAAAAGATTAGAAGCATAAAAAAATTTCATTCTTGGTTTTGATCAAATAAACCCAAGTCAATCTTATGCAACGATCAATAAAGATCACAAACCATCTATGAGCAGAGAAGGATTTTGAGTTAGACCCCAAATATCGAAATGAATTGCCATAAAAGGAACAGAACTCTTATTATTAGATAAATGATAAGAACTTCTCGTATGTTTAGCAAGTTCACATGCTTCACAAAACAAAGAACAAAAAGAAGTTCTTTTTAAACAAACTTGGATATAATTTTTCTAGAACAAAAAATGAGGGATGTCCTAATCGCCTATGCCACTGTAGAATTTCCTTATTAATCACATTATTCCTAATAGACACTTAATGAGCAATTGTCGTATGATTTTCTTCCAATACATATAAGTCATCCTGCAATCTACTAGTTCCAATCTTCTCCCCTGTGTGGATTTTCTAAAGAACACAATAATCACGAAAGAAATTCAACTTTGAAATTAAGATCTTTAATGATAGAACTGACAAAGAGAAGATTAATAGGAAAACAAGATATGGAAGAACTAAGGATAAAGTGATTTTGGAAGTAAAGTTAACATAATTTGTATCAAATACGAAGGTAAAAGACCCATATGCTATTTTAACATTATCCTTTTCTATGAGAATATGTTAAAAATTCCTTTTGAGAGCCTGTCATATGGTTGCTAGCTCCAAAGTTTATAATCCCCGGATTATCTTTAGAGTTTGAATATACAATACCTAATTTTGCAATATTTTATGTACCAACTGTGGAAGGAGAGTCCAGTTTTAAGAGATGTCTTAAGTTCTGAAGTTCCTTATTGGATACAATCCCAGTTAACGGTATTTCAAATGCTTCATTCCCTTCAGCCAAGTGAGCCTGACCCCTTACCATTGAACCGCCTCGTTTTTCACGACACTAATTAGGCCCCCTGTGCAGTTTCCAACAGGTTTCTTTGGAATGCTTTGTTTTCCACAATAATCAGTGTGAAAATGATCCTTATTAGATAAAGTATTTGCAGGTTTTGGCTTCTCAGTAAAACTA
>JAOTAX010000003.1:661802-696873 GCA_025629825.1 Erythroxylum guanchezii
CATTAGGAGATGTGATATCAGAAGCTCAGAGTGGTTTCCAACACCTATTGTTCAGTGAAAGGATTGATATGCCTCCACTTTCCGAGAAAGGGTTATGGAAGAGAATACTGCCTTGGCTTTCCAAGGCTATCATCGATGGACGTGATGTCTTGCGATTTGAGACCCCTTCAACAATGGAGAGTAAGATCGATATCCATTTTATTCTTTAGTAATATTGGTACCACTAAGTTGTTTAACCTAACTAAGTTAGTAGTCTAATGATATGGGAGCCTTTCTTAAAATTTAGGAACAGGATAAGGATGATAAATTATTATCGTCCTCCAATCCATCCTCAATTCCATTTAACACTCTAATTTAGGGATTCAGCAATTACTACAACGCCAATAAATAGTGAAAGCTAGGCATATTTATCGTGAAACTAATAAAACTGCAGATTGACTAACAAACCAGGCCAGATATTTAGACCTAAGCATTTATTAGTATCAAAACCCGCCTGTGAATTGTGTTGGTATCCTCCTAAATGATATATTTGGGGTCTCTTTTTCTCACCTGGTAGCTTAATCTGTTTGTAATTCTTCTTCGGAAAACAAAATTCATGGATCATGTACTTTGATCTATTTGGATATCCAAATTCAATTGAGTTCAAGTTTTACAAATTTTTTAAACCTAATAATTACGTCAAACTAGTTTGGACCCGATTAGGCTCCACGATTGAGTTTAATCTTAACTCATTTTGTTTGAATTCAAGCTAGGAATTTAGGTTTCTCAGGCAATACAGCCTATTGGCAACCTTTATCCCTTTCACATGAACTTCTGAATTTTTTGCAGAAAACAAATTCTTTTGGATCAGCGACGAGGAATTTGCTAGGCAGACTCTTGCTGGTCTTAATCCATACAGCATCAAGCTGGTCACGGTATGATCTACAGTTCCTACACTAAAATTTCAGATGTCAGGTTCCAAAATCTACTTCGTTTAACATGTGTTGAGATCATACAGGAATGGCCATTGACCAGCAAACTTGACCCGTCAATCTATGGTCCGGCAGAATCCGCCATTACCAAGGAGCTGATCGAAGCAGAAATTGGAGGGATCATCAGAGTTGAAGAGGTGAAAGAAAGAACCATCCATTTCCAAGAATGGAAAGTTAATGGAGCAACTCTTTTCTTATCATCACCAAACCATTAACATCTGCAACTCGTGATGTTTCAGGCCATAAGGAGAAGGAAACTGTTTATCCTGGATTACCATGATCTGCTCTTACCATACGTTAGCAGAGTAAGGGCAATCGAAGGCACAACACTGTACGGGTCTCGTACATTGTTCTTCCTGACACCGGAGGGCACTCTGAGACCGCTAGCGATCGAGCTGACTCGACCACCGATGAATGGAAAGCCTCAGTGGAAGCAAGTGTACACTCCACGTTGGCATTCCACAAGTCGGTGGCTATGGAAGCTAGCCAAAGCACACGTGCTTGCCCATGACTCATGTTACCACCAACTTGTTAGCCACTGGTATGGATCAATATCGAGTTCTCGTTACAGTAAGAGTTGGATAACAGTCAATGACACTTTGTTGTGTTGGATCGTCGTCAACGTTTATTTTTTTGCAGGTTAAGAACACATTGTGTGATTGAACCATTCATTATTGCAACCAAGAGGCAACTCAGTGTGATGCATCCGATTTACAGACTCTTAAATCCTCATTTCCGATACACATTGGAGACCAATGCGGTAGCTCGAGAGGCACTGATCAATGCAGGTGGTATGATAGAGTCATCATATGCACTTGGCAAGTATGCGATGGAGTTTTGTTCTTCTGTATACGATCAACAATGGCGATTCGATCATCAGGCACTTCCCAGTGATCTTATTAGCAGGTAAAATGACACAATATGTTCTACTTTTCCTGAATATGTTCCTAAATATCAGAAGCTTCTCTTTAATCTCACTGATCTTTGGTTTCTGACAGAGGAATGGCCATTGAAGACTTAACTGAACCCCATGGCTTAAAGCTCACTATTGAAGACTACCCTTTTGCAAGCGATGGACTACTTTTGTGGGACATCATCAAACAATGGATTACAGACTATGTACACCATTTCTATCCTGATCCAAGCTTAGTCCTGTATGATCAAGAGCTCCAAGCATGGTGGACTGAGATTCGAACGGTTGGACATGGTGATAAAAAGGACCAGCCATGGTGGCCACAACTTAAAACGCCTGGAGATCTAATCGACATCATGACCACCATTGTTTGGATAGCTTCAGGTCACCATGCAACAGTGAACTCCGGACAGTACATATATGGAGGGTACTTCCCTAACAGGCCAACCATCGCAAGAACAAAAATGCCAACAGAAGATCCTACAGAAGAAGAGTTGGAACACTTCCTGGAAAAACCTGAAGCTGTACTGTTGGCAACATTCCCTTCAAAGCTTCAGGCAACTAGAGTAATGGTGGCCACGAATTTAATGTCAATCCAGTCTCCTGATGAGGAATATATAGGACAGAACATAGAGCCTTCATGGGCTGATGATCCTGTGATAAAGGCAGCTTTTGAGAAATTCAGATACAGGTTGAGAGAGCTGGAAGGGATCATCAGTGAAAGAAATTCTGATGAAAAATTGAAGAACAGATGTGGAGCCGGCGTTGAGCCATACCGGTCCTTGAAGCCTTTTTCAGATCCAGGAGTTACAGGACAGGGTGTTCCTAGCAGTATCTCAGTATAGAATCTATCTGCAGAACTTGGTATAGATCAAAAGATTAGATAGTTTAGTGAGAAAAAAAAAGGTTTAGATAGTTTCAATGCCAAGGACAATAAATACAGTACATGGGAGTATTCAAGATCATTAAATTGTTTTTCTTTATAAAAAATAAAGTTATAATTAATAATAATTGGATCAAAATTGAAATTTTAGTTCATGTAAGTTTTCACCTCATATTTTTTGTCATATATACTTTTTATATTAGTGGAATGTAGGATTGTTTATGTTTATGTAATATATTCTAATTTTCATATATATACAAAACAAAGGATGGAAGGCAAATTTCAATTATCACGACTCGCAGGGTTATCAAATGCACGTAGCTTTTTTTTAAATATATTTTATAGATAGACTATTTTTATGATTTAAATCCGTAACTTTCTGTTCACAAAAGAGTATACTAATAATTTAAAATTAAATAATAAATTTAAACAGGGCTTAATGTTTCACTTCGTACCTTCTCTTTCTGCATCTATTTTGATTTTAGTTTTTGTTTTCTGATAAAAGTAATATACTCAATTTTCTATATATGGATATAAGCATTGAAATATATTAATAATTTATGTTCAAAACAAACAGATTTATGTGTATAATTTTTAATAAAAAATATTTGCATATTAATATTTAAAATTAAAAAAGGAAACCAACATTAGAATTAATTATTTTTTGTTTTACATTTTTACTTTAGTGCGATGTCATTATTAGAAGACTCAAAGTAATATTTAAGATATTTAAGAATTGTTTGATTTCACTTTTATTTTTATTATAAATTTTTAGTTTTATTACTTGATTTTAATTTTTAATTTTTGAATAAAAATAAAAATATGTTTACTTGTTAATGCTAGCCTAGTTATATTTTTATAATAACTAGATATTTAATACAGATTAGAAATAGATTAATTTTATTAATTAATCTAGTAAATAATTCTATTTTAATATCTTATATAATATTTATTAATAAATATAGAAAAATTTTATTATATTCTAATAAAATAAATAAGTATATAAGTAAACCTTTATTTATAAAATAATATTTATTTATTAATATATTTCAAATTTTAAAATTACTTGTCAAGTTACAAGTATGAATTTAAAAAAATGTCAAATTGTGATTTTTTAAAATTAAATAATATGAGAGATGTGTGTCATTTAAACTTAATAATCTTATATTTATATATTATAAGTAAAATTAAAAAAAAGACAAGATAAGACAAAAAGATGAGGAAAGACGTAAATGTGTGGGTGATAGTTAATGAAATACTATTTCATGTTTGAGTTTAGAGCTATGAGAAGGTACATGTGGATCTTGTCCAACTCCTCTTTCCGTTTCACTGCAACTGCTGTGTGTACTTGTTGAAACTCACATATTTTTACCATTATAAAAGCACCTATCTTTCTTTCCTTCCTTATATATATATTATTAAATTGCTAACAAACTGAACCCAGAGGAGTTAAGAAGGTTCTTCCTGTTTCTGACCGAAAATACACAAATATCCATTACAAAAAGGTTGTCCCTTTAATGATGTTTGTGCTTATATAGTATCTGAACTTATAGGTTAGATACTGTCTCTGTCTTTTGCTTAGATTCTGAGTGGCAGTTCCACTTCCCACAAGATCTTCCCTTCTGATTCATGGCGGCAACCCAGTCACAAGTAACAGATCGTATCATTGGTACCTCAACCACCCAACTTTAACTTTGCCTTCTTTTTGATAAAAACTATGTGATATATCTTCAGGGTGTCTTGCAAGTTTTGATCTTGATTTAGATTTGAAGAGTCTGTCTGGGTTTGTTGAATTCTGGGTCTATGTTAGATTTCTTTATCTATGGCGGTGGAAATCGATGAGTCGGTGGGTGTCGTGGTTTGCGAGTGTTGATGTTTTTTGTTCTTTTGGTCCCCTTTGAATAAAGATTCAATCATTTTCATCTCGTTCTATATGGTTTTCTATCTTGTTGGTGATTCTTGAGGGCCCTTTAAGGTTGTTAAGTTGTTGCTTTAGTGCTTGATAGAATGTGCAAATGGCGATAGACTTTGGTCAGGACTTAGGTGGATTGATAAGTGTCGTTTTGTCGAGATCTGAGATCCCCAAGTTATTCGGTGCCCTGAATTTTGTTAATTCTGGGTTCCCTCTATCATGAATGGTTTGGTCTGTCATCTTCCGATCTTGATTTGATAATTTGGCATACTCTTGATATTATCCAAATCGAGTAGACTACTCTTTTTTACCTTAAAAGTAATGTTTCCTTTTTTACACCCCTCTCTTTTATCATCTTTGCTTAGGAGTGAGTATTGATAGTTTCAAGTTTTCTATCGTCAATTTTAGCTTTGGTTGGTCATATGTTTGTAATCCCTGTCTTGGAAAGTCGCTGATCATACTGTTGATGGATGCAGAGGAGAAAGCCGCTGAACCAGATAGCATGAAGGAGCTGGTAGTTATGCTTAACTCTAAAACTTTTAGTGATTTCTTTCTGTGGATCAGTTACGAAAAATGCTTTAGCAGTGACATTTTTGGTTTCCTATCAGCCTGTAACAGCAAAAAATGAGACGACAGTTTCACCTAATTCAACGCAGGATGTTACTACAATAGGTCATCCGAGGGACAATGCAGGTCAACCAGGATCACTTGGTTCACCTGGAGATCGTTCCATCTACCCACCTAACATCTATGCCCCTCAGGCGCAGCCCTTCTACTATAGAGGTTAGTCATAGAAACTTGAAGCTAGCTATATCAAAATGATGTACTTGTAGTTTTATGATCTTTTAAATACTTAATTAATGGGATCATTTCTAATACATCTATCAACCAGGTTATGGGAATGCCGCCAATGATTGGGAAGAATATCCTTCATATGTCAATGCTGAAGGATTGGATATTGGATCACCTGTTAGTTTATTTTTCCCTCGTCACTTTGGTATGCGGATTTGCAGTTTGACTTGCTTAGTCTTCCCTAACATCTGAATTTATACAGGGAATCTACAATGAAAATCCTTCTGTTGTATTCCATCCAGGATACGGATATAGTCCGCACATGCCATATGGGCCATATTCTCCAGTGACAACACCTCTGCCTTCAGTAGGTGGAGATGCCCAGTTATTCTCCCCTCAGCAATTTCCATTTTCTGGCCCGCCTTACTATCAACAGCTAGGTCCTCCTAGTATGCCATATATCAATTCACCAACTCCAGTTTCACAACCAGAGATCAATACTTTAGGAACTATCGACCAACAAGGTGATAGTATACTCTTCGGACCAAGGCCTAGTTATCCTCCTTCAATGGGATCTTTTGGTGGAGGAAGTTTTCCTGGAAATCTTGGTACTCTGGGTGTTCATGAATCACGACAAGGGTTTGATGGATTAACGTCTGGAGGCATTTGGTCAGATTGGTCAAAGCCCTCTGAAAGACATAGGCCCTTGACTCCAATATCACCAGCAGTTTCTCCTCAGCCAATTGGCTCATTTGGTTCATTTGGACAGAATGTTGGAATGGTTGGTTCTCTTTTTAGTGTAATTGCATCTCTGGATGTTTCTATCTAAAGTGTTTTACCTGTTTATTATTCTGGTCTGATCATGAAAAGCTTAACTTTTTAGCTTTTTAGTTCATCTACCTTAGCAGAAAGTTGAAAAGGTTAATGCTTTACGGCTTTTATCTACTTAGAAACAAAGTTACCTCAGTTTTTTTTGGCATTGATTGATCCTAATAATGCATCTGCCCTTTGATTAAAGCCTTAGACTTGTAGAACAATAATTCTGGTTGCAACCATTGGCTGCTAGTTTATTGTGCACCAAGTATATCCCAATTTTCAAATTTCAAGCGTACATTAGGGGACCATCTTGGTATTCCATATTATATATAGGCTTTATGCTGGCTTTTATTTTGTTGTGTCAGTGTGATTTTTAGGCACCTTGCAGGGGATTGATGGTTACTCTGTTATAATGGGCACTTTGGGTTGATTTTATTTTGCTTATAATGTCTTATATTTTCTTGCCTGGCGTTTATTGTCAGCTGACAGCAGTGACTAGTGAGTAATAAGCACTGGTATTATTAGCTACCATCATGAAGTTGGCATTGGTTTTCATATAATTGCTGATTTTGTGGTTTTTGACAGGCATCTCAACATCAAAGAACATTTCATGGTCATGGATCTGGTCCAAACTCATATGGTAGAGGCTACTTTCATGGATCTTTTAATCAGGGACCCAACTTTGGAGGTGCGCCTTTTCCTAGTTTGGGAACAAACAGTCGGGGCTGGCTTTCTCCTGAAAATAGTAAATGGCGGGGAAGGGGAAGTGTTGCCCTTTGTGGCTGCAATGGTAATCTTGATATCCTTAGTGAGCAAAACCGTGGACCGAGGGCATCAAAGCCCAAGAATCAAAATACAGCTGAACTTGGTTCTTCTGACGAACATAACAAAAATAGCAAAACCACTGCCAAGGTTCATGATGAATTGTATAATCGACCAGATTTTGTTACTGAATACCATGATGCCAAGTTCTTCATCATCAAATCATACAGTGAGGATAATGTTCACAAGAGCATCAAATATGGTGTCTGGGCCAGCACACCAAATGGGAACCGAAAACTTGATGCTGCCTATCATGAAGCTAAAGATAAAATGGAACCGAGCCCAGTTTTTCTCTTATTCTCAGTAAGTATCTCTTTTGCAAATTGGTAGAAGCAATCACCTTAGTGCAGTGATGACTTTTGCTAGTTGCAGTCTTGGATGACCAAGTTGACTGCTATTAGTTGTTGCAAACTACAGCTTATTTGTTTACTTTTTAGTGAAATCTGTTCTTAGAACTTCTACAAAAGTCTCTAGGCTTCTTGAGTTTGTAGGTTCAATATTGATGCCTTCCCAATAATGGAAGAAACTAGTTGACTTCTCTGTATATTTTTGTTCTTGTACTTAAGTTGTTCTTATATTGCATTTTCTCGAGCCTGCTTGAAAATTTTATTCACTCTCTCATGCAGGTGAATGCCAGTGCTCAGTTCTGTGGAGTAGCTGAAATGATTGGACCTGTTGACTTTGATAAGAGTGCAGATTTCTGGCAGCAAGATAAGTGGAGTGGACAATTCCCTGTTAAGTGGCATATTATCAAAGATGTCCCCAATAGTCAGTTCCGCCACATTGTGCTTGAAAATAATGACAACAAACCTGTCACTAACAGTCGAGACACACAGGAGGTAGGAATTCTGTTGGTTATTTCTTAGAGTTTTTTCCTGATCTGGAGTCCCCTGGTTTGAGGATGAGCTTAAGACTTTTGTTCGATATTTCCCTAAACATGTAGTTCCTACTACAATTTTGAGCTGTTCTGAACTCAAAATGTTTGTAACTAAGATGAACTTTCTTTTGGTAGGTAGGTTCGACTTTTTCTAATTTTTCTTGTATAGTAAAGGTAGAGCCTATAGCAGCTCTACATTTTGACTCTCACAACACATGGTCTCCCTGGTGAACTTCAATCATTTGCTTATTCCCTTTGTTTATTTTTATTCTGATGTACATCTCTTTGCTCATCATTTTTTTTAATCATTGTTTATCCATTTGCAATCACCTTTGTGAATTATTCTATAATTCAATGTAGCTAGCTACTAACCCCACGAGTCAAATTTATAGTTATGAACTTGTCATTCCTGCTGTTGTAGAAGTTATGGATGATGCATGGTTGCTTATTCTTTTAAGGGAAAGTTGGTCCCTGTGAACGAATTTGATACTTGTTTGGTGCTGATTATCAACTATGATGTTGCAGGTGAAATTGGAGCAGGGTATTGAGATGTTGAACATATTCAAGAAACATGAAACTGATATGTCCATTCTTGACGATTTTGACTTTTATGAGAACCGCCAGAAAGTCATGCAAGAACGCAAGGCCAGGCAACAGGCCAGTCTGGTGGCAGTAAGTGTAGCCACTGAAAATGAGCACTTAAATGCTGTCACCAAAACGAGTGATTTCATGAAGCAGATGTCCAAGAGTTTCGCCCAAGTTGTCCGCCTAGATGAGCCTGGAAAAGAGGGAAATGCTACTGAGAGAGCTGGTTCTGTCTCTGATGGCTCCATGGGTGCTAGAATTAAGCTGGAAGATTCTGTCCCTACTGTCTCCTCAACTCAGACCAGTTAGTGAAGCAGCATTTTCACTAGATAAATGGGCTAACTGTGCTGTATGTGACACAAACTTTGATTTACTCCGATAGTTTTCTGTTATCTTCTGAGAGGTAGATTCTGATGTCTCTTGATAGATTGTAGTGCGTCAGTATCTGGTATAAGGTCCTTAAGAATTTTTACAGGGCTGATGTGCTTCATGTGTAATATAGCCATTTTGAGTATGACCTTTCACATGCAACCTTTAGATTCATTCGTGTCTTCTTTTCGTTTCTTTACTCTTTTGAGTGAGAGAAATCATTGAGATATTGGCTGACGTCTTCCGTTTGTAAAAGTACCTTGACTTTGCAGGCAGTTTAATAAAAAGGTACGGGAAAAGTTGTTGATAAGAAACCAACTTCTGCCGTATTCTTAGCTTCTCTTCTTTACTATGCATGTATGGATTACTTTCGCTATGACATTGTGATCATTGTTTCTCTTTGCAGTGCATCTCAGGACTTTGTTCTGTTGAGTATGGCAGGTTCAAGTAGTCGAAATGTGATTTTTGTAAATTATGCAGTTATAGGAATGACATTCTCCAGTATTGATTTAGTCCCGTTCTTCTTGCATTCATCACTTATTTCTTGCCGACGTTTACCATCTCTGCAATTACTTAATACTTCTCTGCATGTGATTATTTTTCCTCTGTGGAATCTACTTGAACTGCCATAGGCATTGCATCTCATTCCATCATTTTCAGCCGTCAGATATGTTGAGGAGTTGGTTTATAATGTTCAATCGGCTCTTGATACGCTTCTGGCTCCGAAGTAGCAGTTCCGATTAGCTTACTTCATTTTCATGCATTCCTTTACCTGTAAAGTATGGTGATAAGAGCTAAGGAACTGAGTTTTGTGTTGTTACCTATGGATAATATGATGTGGTCTTTAAAATATTAAAGGTGCCTGAACAAAGATCTCAGACTTATGGATAATAAAAAGTTTACTACCATGTTTATATGATAATTTGCCTAGGAGAGCAAGTTTTGTTCATAACAAAACTTATATATACATACTCTTTAATTCTAAAAATAATTGGGCATTAGACGTCTCTGAATTATTACTGCGCATTTTCGCACTGACCATTTATATATTTATATATATATAAATTAGTATTAAAATCTCCATAATAGCATAAAAATTAAGATATTTTCCAAAATTTAAAACATAATTTTCCTTGAGATCCACTAAAAACTTATTTTACATAAATATATAACGCTATAGGCTCGTTTGGTTGACAAGGATTGTTAACTGATAAAATAATCTTTTTTTTAAATTTAAATTATTATGTTTGGTTTGTTTTTCTAAGTAGTTAGGACTTTAAAATATATAAATTTCAAGTAAATTTTGATTTAATAATTAAAAATATATATAAATAAATTTTAGTTTATGAATAATAATTTTTAAATTATTTATTTTTAAAAATAAAATATTTTATTAATAAATATTTAAATAAATTTAAATAAAAATAATTTTTTGTATGTTTTATTTAATTTATAATTATTATTAGTAATAAAATATTTATTATTATTTTTAAAACAAAAATTAAAAATTTTCAATAATTATAAAAGTTGAAATAAATAAAATAACTAATTAAAAAAACTTTGAAAAAAGGGGAAAGGAGAGATAAAAGGAAGGGAAAGAAATTTTAAATTTTTTTGAAAAATTTTCCTATTTTTTAAAATTTATAATATCGGTGTGTATTTGAATTTTGACTATTTTTACTTTTTAAGTTCATATTTTTCCTTATTTAACGATTTCAATTTTTATTTAATTTGTAGAGATATAATTGGAAACAAAAGTCAAAATTAAGTTACATTCCGTAAAATACTATTATATACTAAAAATTATAATAAAAATCCATCCAACTTTCGTATTAGAATTTTTATAAGTATTGAATATCTTTACTTTACGTATATTTATTTTCTGAATTTACTTATTTTCTGAATTTACTTTAATTTCCTGTAACCAAACGGGCTATACGTATTTGTTTAGCCGACGTCGATCTAGAACTTCAGTATTTAACATCCAAAAACCCTCTCACGCTTCAGGCGGCATCCCAAGATCCAGGTACGCTTCACCGTTTCGTCAATCGCAATATTCCTCCGATGCAAGTTTATATCTGTTCTCTCTTATTTCTATTGCGACTCATCATGCTATGAATTTGAAGCTGTGCTTAATCTGAGCTTGACAAAGGAGGTTGAGTTCTACCAATTTTCCTCCATTGTGAACTTGCATCTGATTCACTTTAAAGACCTAATGGTGTCATGGCCTTGTCATAGCATAAGACATTTTGTTTACTTTTACAAGTTATCTTTGTTTGTATGACTTAAGATTTCTCTGTCATCCTTATCAAAATTTAAGGAATGTAACGTGTATACCCATGGGAAAGGGAAACAGATTAAGCTCTGGCGGTAGAAACCAAAGACTTCTCAGATATCGCATCCAGTCGGTTCCCAAGGAGTGCTCCCACCCCGATGATATCGTTCATTATCTGCGGGAACGCCACCATGACTATCGCCGCATGGAGCACCGCAATTTTACCAGACAAGTCCATCTTATTCTACAATCCAAATCAAAAATGGAAGATGGTGACGATGATGAAGAACAATTAGATGTTCAACACAGAACCAGGAAAAAGCAAAAGCGTCTTAATGAAGGCGAGGAGAGATTGCTCCGGATTGAGGATGACTATTCCAGAAGGATTGCTTGCAACCGGCCTTCCACCTCCTGCGACTCGAATTCTGATTCCGAGTCACCGCCTTCTTCGTCAGCAATCTCGACCTCGGAAGATGAAATTTTTGGCCAGAAAGTGGAGCCGAAGTTTGATCTAATGCGGTCGTTGCTACGAGAGAGTTATGCATCTCCTGCCGCCAAATCATCCAAAGAAGAGAAAAATATAGGATTGGATGTTGCTACTAAATCGAAAACTGAAAATAGGGTGAGCATGCTAAATGTTAGGCCTAAAAGTGAAGAAGGGAAGATATTGGGAGATGAAGTTACAAAAGTGAAATCTCAGGTTTCTAATGCTACAATGGAGGTTAAGGGAAAGGAAGGGCCAAGGTTCAGGGATTTTGGAGGAATGGAAGCTGTGTTGGAGGATTTGGTAGTGGAAGTGCTTGTTCCTCTCTATCACCCGCATGTTCCACAGCGGCTCGGAGTCAATCCCATAAGTGGTATCTTGCTTCATGGACCGCCTGGTTGCGGGAAGACAAAGTTGGCTCATGCCATTGCAAATGAAGCGGGGATTCCATTTTATAATTTATCGGCTACTGAAATTGTGTCTGGAGTATCTGGTATGTGCTGCGAGTTTAGTGATTCACTTTGTTTTATTGCTACATGTAATTCGATGTGATTTGATTGTGATGTTTATTATTGTTCCTGATGACTTGTTGGATGCTATTTGAGTTATATGAGCATGTATGTTTTGTTGTTCTATTGATTAAGGATATGCTTGGTATGTTGGTTGTATAATTGCTTCTATTAGAATTTGATTTTTGACTAGCTCATTTCTTCATGGTAAATAAGTAATGTAGTTGTTAGGATCATTATCGTGATTTCTTCTTTTCCATGGTTAGTCAAATAACATAATTTAGTGCCTTTTGTTAGAGCTGTTGTTCTCAAAGTGATTTAGTAAGTTTTTTTTCTTTGGCCATGGTTTGGAATAACATACTGAAGGATTCATCTTGATAAAATTTAGGTGCATCTGAAGAAAACATCAGGGATCTTTTCTCTAAAGCATACAGGTCTGCACCATCAATCGTATTCATTGATGAGATAGATGCAATTGCTTCAAAGAGAGAGAATCTACAGAGGGAGATGGAACGAAGGATTGTAACTCAATTGATGACTTGCATGGATGAGTATCATAGGCTTTCCCAACCAGTTGCTGCAAATTCACATCAAGGACTTGTGGATAAAAAACCTGGATATGTTCTTGTTATTGGAGCTACTAATAGACCTGATGCAATTGATCCTGCATTAAGAAGACCTGGAAGATTTGATCGTGAGATTCAATTAAGTGCTCCAGATGAGAATGCCAGGAAAGCGATACTTTCTGTGCTTACCCAAAATTGTACTCTTGAGGGTTCTATTGATCTTTTGCAAATAGCTAGGTCTACTCCAGGTTTTGTTGGAGCAGACTTGGCTGCGCTGGTTAACAAGGCTGGTAATATATCCATGAGGAGAATGATTGCACTGAGAAAGCTTGAGCTATGTACAGAATCCAAAGGCACCGAGTTTAGTGAGGAATGGTACAAGGTACCTTGGTTACCGGAGGAAATTGAGAAGCTTGCAATCAGTATGGCTGATTTTGAGGTAATATGAAGTTGCATTGGTTTTGTCATCCTCTTCTGATTAAAGAAGACCTTTGAATGTTCTTTCTTCATTTTGATGCTCCTGTAGTTGCACTTGGACCAAAGTTTTATTTTTTGATATTGTTGAGATGTGATCTTGGAATTATAGCAAATTTGTAGTAGCGTGATCTTTTGAAAATAAAAGTCACCATGAGAAACATGTTGAGGAGTTTGGTACTGGTGTGCCTCAAATTTACTTACTTTAAAGTTTCCTTCTCATGGAAATTGTTTCTTAATGCTTTAATCTTCACTTATTTGTTGGCTTGTCAAACTTCATATTTTCATTTCCCCTCCCGAAGGAAGCAGCTAAGCTGGTGCAACCCTCATCTAAAAGAGAAGGTTTCTCTACTATTCCTGATGTGAAATGGGAAGATGTCGGTGGGCTTGATTATATAAGGAAAGAATTGGACCTTCATATAGTTGGGCGCATAAAGTATGCAGAAGATTATCAGGTATGAATTTCCCTTTATTTACTTCTCTTAGTTTTCATCCCTACTTTTTTTTATGTCTTGAAATGCAACTTATCAGATCTGGCAGTTTACTAAATGCTTTGACATTGAACATTCTGTTTGCACCAAAAATTTGTACTTCTAACATTGCTTCTCTTTGGATTGAGAATTTAGTGTTTTTTATCTATAAACCCATTCAGTTTGTTTGATCAAGTTTGATACTTTTGATGTCCTTATACTGCACATGATTCTACGGTCAAAATTCTCCTGACGTTGTTGTGACCTCTGTTTTATTGAATTTGTTCTTTCCAAGCTGCTCCATGCAACTTAGCAACTGAATTATTCTGTGAAATTCTGGTTCAATTTCTAATTGTTGAGAATTGTATGTATGTTCAGAAATTTGGCTTGAAATCAGAGACAGGAATCTTGCTCTATGGTCCCCCAGGCTGTGGCAAAACACTGATCGCCAAGGCTGTTGCTAATGAGGCAGGAGCCAACTTCATTTACATCAAAGTCAGTCATTAAATGCTCACTCACTCCATACTTTTACATGTACATTAGCTGCACTACTGTTTATTATAAGGTTATATATTTATTAGTTACATGACCTATTAGGGTCCTGAACTTTTGGATAAATATGTTGGAGAAAGTGAACTGGCAGTTCGGACATTGTTCAGTCGTGCAAGGACTTGTTCACCGTGCATACTTTTCTTTGATGAGGTTTGTTATTTCCCCTCTTGATTGTCAGTGGTATATTAAGCAATGTGTTGAGAGGGAACTTCTACTACATTTTGAATTTAGAAGATATTTGTTGGATTATTGATAAAAATTTGGTCTTGAATTTGTTTTGAATTTGTCTTTTCTTTCACATACATACTCTAATCTGCATTTCTATCAGGGGGAAATGATGTTATTACAGCTTTAAATTCGATCCCTTGGGGATATCTATGTAAATCCTTTTTTCTTCAACTCAGTTTTGCAATATCAATGCTGTTCTTGTGAAAAGATCTTTAGAAAGCTAATAAAAATTATGTAGAAAACATGAAACAACTTCGCACTAGTGCTGGAATTTGTCTCTCTTGACCCAGTATCTGCTTGATCTTTATTTTGTGTACTCAGAGGCTATTTAATTACTGTTGAAGTGTGATTCAATTTTTTGTTGGATTAGATTGATGCTTTGACAACAAAGCGCGGAAGGGAAGGAGGATGGGTGGTTGAACGGCTCTTAAACCAGGTTATTAAATTGTAATAGAAAGAACATGCTTCTCATTCTTAATCTAATTGTGTCTATATTATGCATAGATGGACTGATACCATTGTTTGCATTTACAGTTGCTTATAGAGTTAGATGGAGCAGATAAGCGAATGGGTGTTATTGTAGTTGGTGCTACCAACAGGTAAAAGCAATCTCTCTCTCCTTCCCAATTTCTCTTCCTGTGCCAGTTATTGTTAACATTAATTTTGGTGATAGACCTGAGGTCATGGACCCAGCTGTCTTACGACCAGGAAGATTTGGGAAACTCCTTTACGTACCCCTCCCTAGTTCACATGATCGTGGGTTGATCTTAAAAGCTCTTGCCAAGAAAAAGCCCATAGACCTCAGTGTAGATTTGAGTGCCATAGGGCAGATGGAGGCTTGTCAAAATTTTAGTGGTGCTGATCTTATGAAACTGGTTTGTCTATTTTCTCTCATGTACTTTCTATCGGATAGAAAATCTTCCTGAAATTTTGAAGCGTGAATTTAAAGTTGAAGAATTCAGCATAGCTTTTATTTGCATGGATATTTGAAGGATGTGTTTGCTAACATTCTAATTGGGATGATATGCCAGATGGAGGAAGCGGCAACTGCTGCACTTGAAGAGTTTAAAAGCAAGACCTGTTCTGATGGAACCTCCCAAACGATTAGGACAACTCATTTTGAGCGAGCGCTGAGTAAAGTCTCTCCATCTGTATCGGATAAGGTAAGTTTCTATAGGATTGCTTTGATTTCTTAAAACTGGAATGTTTCCCGAACCCAAGTATCTTCTTGCTTTTGTGGAAGCAGCAAATACAGTATTACAAGACATGGTCAGAGAGTTACAGACTGTCATGAGAGCTGGCGATCCGTTGCAATTGTCCAACTGGACCATGGAGGAACTTGAGGGATTGCATTTTTGTAGTAGCTGTAACACATCATCCATTATGGATGTAAATTTTGCATCATCATTCGTCGTCTTTCAAAGCTGTGCAGTGTCTAATTTTTGGATTTTGAGACACTGGAAAATACATTTGAGGTCTTGACCTTACAAATCTTTCGACTTTATACTTCAATCCCACTTTTTCTTGATACCATATAAATATTTTAAAATGAGTGAATTCATAGAATTAAAGCATAATTAATATGATTATTAAATTATATTAATATTTAATAGTTTTGTAAAGAAGTGAATTTGACTTTAAATATAATCATGGCATAATTTAAATTTTTTCTCATATAATTATTATGAAATTTAATATATGATATAAAAATAAAAAAATGTTTAATGCATATTTTTAAGAAGTGAGTACATAATCTGTCGAAACGGGATCCAACCAAAAACCATGTTCCTGTTTGGTTATCACAATCATTCTTCACATACAATTATTGTGAATTGGACCTCAAACCCTTACAAGGTAATAATCTTTTATTATGAACAATAAGACATGTCATAATAATTAAAAAATTTAAGTGCATTCAGAATTTTTATTGGTATCTTTGACATGACATCACTTTACACCATAACATTATTAAAATAATAAATAGTATTTATTACACTTTCAAAATGATAATAAAGATTAAAATCGAGATTTAAGTAGACCTTTTATGAAACAAAAAAGTAAAGATTACATTTTAAAAAATGTTTAAAGAAATTATTTTTAAAATCACATTAATATTTAATAAACCCAAATTACCTAATTGTGGCATCATCTAGGCTAAATTTATAACTTATATACTAAAAATTGTAAAAAACTTAATTCAATTAGTACGTAGGGTATTATCGTGACTTACTTGAAATTGTTGTGTAACGTTAATTTATAAATACCAGTAGGATTTAAGTAAGGCTTTTTAAGAAATATTATTTGTGAAACAGAACTAAGATAAAGCACAAACTCCACATGCCACCCTCGCCACGCGATCCAAAGTGCGAGCCTTTACTGGGTTTGATGTAGTGTGCCAGAGAAGATGATGGGTGTGTCAAAGATTGAATCTTGGAGACAATTTTGGGTTGGAACTGGGATTTATCTTGAGAATGGAAGTGGGTTTTTTTTGGGTTATGGATGGACTACTTTTTTTGCTCTTTTCTTCATTCTCTTGTTTCACTGTGTCAAGCATCGGTTCTTCTTTCTCTCCAAACGACGTCGGGTTTCCTCTGCCTTCGCGGCAGCAAGGCCTCTGGCTTCTGGTTCTTCTGCTGATGCAGCCTCTAGTAGTCGTGATTTCAGGTATCTGATTGTCGGGGATAGTGTTAGGTTGGTTTTTGTTTAAGTTAATCTGAATTCAGTTTCTCGTCAAAGATTGGTAGTTTTTTAATCCTTTCTGTTTAGCCTTTGTTTGGATCCTTCTTGCATAAGAAAAAGGAATGGAAATATTGAGAGGAAAAGAGGAGAAAAGAATAAGAGAGAAATGAATAAGAGAGAAATTAACTTCCTTTTTTGGTTTGTTTTCCTAATTTATTAAATGATGAAATTGAAACTTATATTGGACAAAAAAAGCTTTTTGAGGCCTTTGTGTCATTGATTATGGAATTTCAGCATACACAGATAAGGATACTACGGTAATTGAGAATTTTCTTATCTTAGATTTTTTCTCCTTTCTCGCCAATTTGAGGGGAAATATATTTAGCTCAAACTTTCCTCAATTTCTTCTCCATTCTTTCACTTTCCTTTTGCTTATTTTTGTCCAAATGGTAGAAACTAAGAGAAGTTCAATTCTCTTCCTTTCTTTTCTTTTGCTTTCCTTCAATCCAAACCAAGGCTTAGATTTTCGAAAGTCTCTGCTCTTATTGGAGGGTATTGCACAGCATTGAATTTGCATATGTTCAATGGTTGTTTCAATTTTTTTTCGTTTGTTCCCTTGATTGAGGCGTTTTTGCTACTCTCCTTTTAATCTCTAGGCTCACTTAAATTTCTTTTTCTAATTGTCTTGAGTTTGAAGCTTACGTTATTTAGTGGAAGAAATTCCTGCTGTTCAGATATAACTGTGAAAATTTTGCGTCCTTACCCCTGAAGTTTTGTAAGGTTAAAATGTTTGTATCTATTGTGGGTTGATATTTTCATGTAACAAGCCTTTACCTCTGTACTTACCTTATCGGAATTGATTGACAGTCACATGACTGTTGGTTCGTATTGGATCAGTGGCAATGAATATATAGCTCTGTGGGGAAGAATTATGCTAGAGGAATTGTAGAGCTGATCCCTTTTTAGTTGGTGATAAGCAGAGATATATGGTTGAGTTGCATATGGTGATTTTGTGAACGTGCCAACCTACTTGAAGTGTATGTCGTAATAACACTTGCATAATGTTAGATGATATTGTGCATTTTCTGAGATTGCAGAGAGGGTACACTTTGGGTTGTTTAGCAACTTCTAACTTGACTCTTGAGCAGTATTTGGAGTGCTTACTGGCTGATTTGATTACTTTGTGTTACTGAAGACATAAATGACTTAGAAAATTTTGTTTTGGATTCTTTTAAATTTGATGCTTTGTCTGAGTTACTAAATTTCATGGATTGTATATTTTTCTGCATTCTGTGCAGAATAGTTATTGAATTGGGTTATTGATGTGATTGTTCACTAATGGTTGAGTTATGTTTTACCTACAGGATCTCAGAGATAGTGTCAGAAGCAGATTTAAAGTTTCTAATTGAAAATTTGGATGACAACCTGGTTATGAATGAGAAATGGGAGAATGTTATATGCAAGAGAAACAATCATATATCCTACACTGCAAAGTGCTGCAGGCCCAAGGTCGGCTTTCTTATTTCTAATATATGAAAAGTCCAAAAGTAATTTATGAAGATAAGCATAGACAATCTTTAGACAGTCTGAATAACAAGGTATTTTCTGTTCTTATTTGCAGGATGCTCCACTAAAATACTTAAGTGTGACAATATTTGAAAATTGCTCCCTAGCGGTTCTTAGGGACTTCTATATGGATAATGATTACAGAAAACAGTGGGACAAGACTGTTGTGGAGCATGAGCAGTTGCAGGTGGATACGACTAGTGGTGTAGAAATCGGGCGTACGGTTAAAAAGTTTCCTTTCTTGACACCTCGGGAGTATATATTGGCATGGAGGTTGTGGGAAGGAGACGATGGAGCATTCTATTGCTTTACCAAAGTAATTATTAGTTGCATTAAAGTTGATGGCATAACTGCTTACATTTTTTTAATTAATTACTCTTGGTTTCTCATTATACCTAATTCTTCTTGTTTTCCTTTCTCTTTTTTCTCAACTTCGATGATTAGGAATGTCTGCATCCTTCAGCACCAAGGCAGAAGAAGTATGTACGAGTTCAGTTCTTTAGATCTGGTTGGAGAATAAGGAAAGGCAAGTTCTTGGGTTGTATATCTATTTAAGTTGTATTATGTCTTGTATTTATATCCTCATATCTATTTTGAGATTGCTTTGGACTTTTGAGAATGACTTGTGCTGTCCAGAGACCGGAAATTTTTCTAGGCAATACTCGGGAATTTAATTATTTTTCGCATATTAAAAACTCATTAAGCACACATAGATGTGTAGTATTTTCAAGTTACTGACGTTCCATCTCTGGCACAGTTTACCTCTTGTTTTCTCTGTGTGCTGAAATAAATGGCCAGTGATCCATATCTGATAGCTGCAAGGATGAATTTTTTGGCTTCCCATTTTGATTCTTTTTGAATGGAACATGTTCTTATTTATCCTATTTTGTTACAGTACTCAACAGAGATGCATGTGAGATAAAAGTGTTTCACCAAGAGGATGCTGGTTTAAATGTGGAAATGGCAAAGTTGGCTTTTGCCAAGGGTATATGGAGTTATGTGTGTAAGATGGATAGTGCATTGCGCAAGTACTCTCTGATCAAGCAACCTCAAAGAGGACAGTCTGTTACTGCAATCTCTCTTATTCAGAAGGTAAGACTTAATACATGTCAATTTGTTTTCTATACATGATGTGTACTACAAATATATCTCTTCTGCAAATAAGCATATCAATTTTGTATTAATGAAGTTATGGTTCTAATTGGCACTTTTTCATCTTTATTGTTTGGTTATTGGATTATGGATGCAATTGAAGTGTTGAATGACATACCTTTTCTGTAAATGAGACCTTAATTAACCACTTATGATTCATAAACCTCGAAATTGAAAATCCCCCTGCTTAGCTATGTGACAAAGGATTGCATTCTTATAGGTTCCAGCTGGCTTGGAGATAGCGAGTGTTGATGCAGATACTGTATCAACTAATGCAGCATCTACAAGGCATGGATTGCACACTGGTGAAGGACAACAAAAGAAGCTCTTAAGAAGGCCATCAGGAAAAGTGCTGGCAAATGGTTTGCTTCTCCTTGGCGGTGTCATTTGCCTCTCTCGTGGACACTCTAGCCTGGGCGCAAAGGTTGCCATGGCATACATCTTGACAAAGTTAAGAAAGCATGATGCTTCCTCAAGCCAAACTCGGACAACATCGTGATGAGCTAATCTCTCCACCTGCATGTAGTTATTAAGCTTGGGATTTAACGTAAATGACCATTTCATGGATTTCTGGATAAAGAAGAACAATTAGAAGCTGAACTACGGGTTATTGTATATAGTTGTTTGTGTTGAATAAGCAAAGTATACAGATAATTATACATGTAATTATACGGATAATTTAAAGTTTTCATGCTCTGATGTATTTGCCAGTATGCAATTGATATTATAGATCAGAGTTTTCTGTTAATATATTCTAGGAAACATGAGTCCAGTGAAGTATAGAAGTGCCACAGGTGCTCAATTGATGAGGCTTGGTGTGAGATACTTTATCCATGAAGTGAAGAACTTGCAATAGGCCAAACTTGTACAGTTTCAGTTTTTTTTTTTGGTAATTACAGTTTCAGTTTATTATCATTAGGAAGAACATGTTCTCCGCCATTTTGCAGGTTGAGTTCCAGTTTATTGTCTCTTCTTGGTGCTAAAGTCATGATCCAATTCAGTTGGAGGACAAAAAGATGACTCTGCACCAAATCATAAAGATTCAGTTTTGCCCATTTGATGTTTTAGAACAACTATTTGTAAAATTAAGATTGAACTTTTAACAGTTATTTTAATTTGCAGCCTTCCAAGGTTTATATATTTATGTATACATTCGATCTTGGCCAAAATTCCATCTTTCGTTGAATTCCATTGTGGTTGGAAAATGTCCGCTCCAGTGTGAGTTGATCAGGTTTTGGTTAGACTCGAGTTTGTGAGACTGTTCTAAACGATCTTAAAATTATATTATTTTAGTATAATTAAACATATATAGATTAAAATAGTATCGTTTTAGTCTCAGTTTAAATCTGGTCGATCTTCAGACTGCATATTTAAGTATGGTCAAATCTGGCTCCAGGCGGGCAGGGGCATTGTTATCCCTACCGATGCCTGCTACAATCTCATACTAACGGTCAACCTGATATGGTAACATGGATAAAATTTCACAAGCATGCAAGAAAAAGAAAGACAAACTATAGGCGTTGTTTAGTTAAATTCGTCATTATGTTATTCTTCCTCTAGTTTCTTGGTTATTAAATCTACTTATAGATATTGTCTATTTTGGGTTATCTATCGAGCTAAAGCCTTCACGATTTTGCTCTTCCTCCACCCAGAAAAACGTGTTTATAGAGAAGAGGTATACGTACCCTTCTAAAGTGTACTTCGTTCTTCTCTCTAACTAATATGAGATCTCACAATCTACCCCCTCAGGACCCAGTGTCCTCGTTGGCACAATAGGTCGGGGACTGACTTTGATGCCATTTGTACCAGCTCAGAGCACCCGCTCATAAATATTGTCCACTTTGGATTGCCTATCGGGCCAAGACCCTTACAGTTTTACTCTTGCCGCACTCGAGAAAACGTGTCTATGGGAAAGAAGTATCTGTACCCTTATAAGGTGTATTTTGCTCTTCTTTCTAATCGATGTGGGATCTCACAATCCACCCCCTTAGGCCCCATCGTCCTCGTTGACACAACAAATCGAGAACCGGCTTTGATACTAACTTTATCACGACCCAAAATAGGTCCGTGACCGGCACGTGAGACCGAGGTTCCAAAACCCTAGATCACATATAAGCTTATTGCTAGTGACAAAATAAATTCAAACCCTAAGAATGCAGAAAGTTCATGCAATACAATAACAATAGTGTTATAAACCAATCTCTTCTTTTTGACGAGCCTGTCACAACCATACCCATTTCAGCCACCATCGTTGCCGGAATGGTTGCAAAAATAGATGAGAAAAATTGACAAAAAATGTCAATCATCTATCCGTCGCTTCCAGTGGTTGTTGTCGGTCCCCACCACCACCATTCGACTCGTTTCGATGTCAGGAACAAAAGTCCTATGGTCTCATCGCCAGCCGCCGCCTGGGTCGCCGCTGATTGATGGAAAAAGAGGTATAGCAGGAGCGAGACCCCATTGGAAGGTTCGAACGGACGAATTCGATTACCGGGTAAGTTCATACCGACTTACTGTTACCATAGTTGTACCAGCAAATGAA
Source organism: Erythroxylum guanchezii (assembly GCA_025629825.1). NCBI lineage: Eukaryota > Viridiplantae > Streptophyta > Magnoliopsida > Malpighiales > Erythroxylaceae > Erythroxylum > Erythroxylum guanchezii. The sequence continues at coordinate 684,240 of JAOTAX010000003.1, forward strand.
TACTGTTCAATGCTGGTATAGATGACAACATATAGCAATATATAACCACATTCATTTGCATGTGTGTATATATAAATATAGATCGATACTTATATATTTATATAGCGAACGCGTATATACAGTAATGCATATCTACTTTAGTATAAACTTTTATATTGAATTAACTAAGTGGATGCGTTGGGTTGAGTATTGTATAAATTGCATGCTTAATAATTTGATATGTATTGCTATATTCGATTGTTGGGAAGAAAAGATCTGTAGGACGTGCTATCTAATGGGAATGTATCAGGACCACATGCGCACTGGTTATGATTATGAGATGTTTTGTTTATGATATTGAGATATGTTATGGGCTGATCTTGGTTGATATTTGGCTCCCGATCAGACTCTTATTTGTGACACTTATGACTTTGAACGTTTTGAGCGAGGGTTGGTCTGTTAGTGATGCTTGGCTCTCCGCATCTCCTTTGGATTAAAAGAGCCTTACGGCTACATGAGTATAGGAGCATGGCTGGGCCATTAGTGATGCATAACTCCCCACAACTGTGGCACCCACTCCCACAAGACACGTTCCTGACATCTATGGGTGATATCCGAGTCCATGCCCGCGAGGATAGCGTGCTAGTGCACTAAAATAGTCAAAACTCAGTACAATTTTTTTTGTACAATCAAATTATATGGAAATCAGTAATCAATTTGGACCCGCTTTATTCCGTAAACATTTACATTCAATACATAACCAATTGAAATTTCAATAGCCGTTTAGGCCCATTACAAACATAAAACATTGTGAGTCATAATAACTTTACATTACAACATAAATCATTGGTACAATAATTTCGGAATATGCAAATTTATTCAAAAATAGAAAAACACAAATGGAGACGCGTACTGATCCCGACCTCTATCTTTTCCTTGCATGCAGTCATGATACTCCCGTTTGCCTAACGAGGTATTCTTCTGATCCTCAAAAATATTTGCAAATTTTGGGTGAGTTACGAACTCAATGAGTGACCATCATCGATGGCTCACCTAGTCACATAACACAGAATTACATTCACAACATTTCACACTTCACATTCAATAGATATAATCACTCATATTATGCATATGTAGTGCACATGAGACCCACTTTTTATTTGTTATTTTGTTGTGATCGAGTGCCTAAACTGTCCCATATAGGGCTCATTAATAACTGTCTCTTATCCGCTTGGGGAATACAGGGCTCATTACATGTTGAGCTTGAGGCTCTGATTCACTTTTGAGCTCGAAGCTCATTTTCACTCGTTGAGCTTTAAGTTCTGATTGTTAGCTACTCTGGTCACAACAGGCATTATATTTCATGCATTCATACAATGGAATGCATCAATCACATTTGCATGTTTCTATTCAATCTCATTCCTATATCATCGGACCTTAGTCCAGCATTCAACATTAAGTTGAAAATCACACTTTCACTTACATGCAAATGCACATTTAGAACACATTTAACAGTCACATTAAGTACACTTAGTTCTTCTTATTCACATACAAGCAATACTTCAATATCTCATCAATCATCACAATCATCGGACATTCTGTCCGGAATCAACAATCAAGACGCATTCATTTCGACATTCAGTAGTCAATTAATACAAAAATCAAACAAAACAAACAATGAAATGAGACCGTCTAGGTCTACTCACAGTACTCTCCAGATTAGCATTTGTTTCCAAATTCTGAGAACGTTTGAATGCGAACTTTTAACCTGCACAACCCATTTATGCAATACACACATTGCACACACATTAATAATTTTGCACAATTATAAACATTCATTTATGCACTTGTGTGTATATGGAATATGTACGATGCATGTTCATCACAATCCCGAGTATATTATCAAATTTTCCACTTTTTCACATTATCATTTTTTTCCGCATCAATTGTTTTCATAATAACTCATTTCTCGTTCATTTCCACTAGATACACTTTACTTCACTTTTTGAATCACAACTTTAATCATATGGATCACTTCATCTCCATTAAACTCATGTCTTTGGTACTTTAATACCAACAAATTACTTATTAATGTTATTCCAGCATTACATGATCACACATGATCAAAACTCTCATTTCTTCTTATAAATTCTCCAAAAATTCCAAACCTTTGGATCTACTGTTCACATTCAATTAGAAAGTGAAACTGATGTAATTTGGTCATACTCTCTTTTAGAAAATTGTCCCTCTTTGTCTTATCTTTCCATTGATACAAAAATCCCTCAGTTTGGTTCAGTAATTTGGAAGATATACCTCAAACATTATCAAGTTGTTCACATTCAAAAATAGTGTACCATGGACAACTTCCATCTAGAAATTGAACATCTTGTTGACTGAATCACAATTAGATTTCTTCATATGAATTGTAGTCCTATATCTCTAGTTTATTCCAAAATAAAAATCTTCTCATTTGGAGATCTACAGAAGAAGTTATGGTCACAAGAAACAGCACTATCCAGTATGGAAATTCTTTTCAGGTGTTTAAATCAATAGCAAGTCATGGCTACTATTGAAGAACACAGTAACTTGATGAGACAATTAAACATCAGTCATTCTAATTAAAATCATGAGGGTGAGGAAGAAAACTCACGGGCGTGCATGAGTCACAGGTGTGAGAGGGTGTGAGAGATAAAAGTCAAGGGTGTGACAGATAAGGACAAAATTTGGGTGAGATCACAAGTTAGACCAGTCCCACGTTTTCCATTCAACATCTCTCAATTAAATTCAGATTGTTATGAATTTTGGTGGAGAGGTAGAGCAATATATTATGAGTCTAATGGTTCAAGAATCTTAGAGGTCTAGAGAAGAAGTTATGATCAAAGCTCTGTCGGATGTTTATCATCCCCTAAAACCTTCAAAATCGCTATCGTGCAAATACACGATAGCGACATTTGCTTAAACTCCCCAATGTCGCTGTCATGCTTTTGCATGACGGCTCTTTTTGGCTAACCCTCAAAGTCGTTGCCGTGCTTTTGCATTACGGTGCTTTTGGCCTAAAATCTTAAAAGTCGTCGTAGTGCTTTTGCACTACGGTGCTTTTCCACTTCTTCTTATTCACCGACATCTCAACTTCGAAACCCCATAACTTTTGATCCAGAACTTCAAATTTTACAAATTTTATATCAATGGAAAGCTAAAAGAAAGATATATAACTTTCATGGTAGAAAATTTTGTCCAAATTTGTCTAGACCAATACAAAAAATTCACAGAAGTTTCGGCTCAAAAATTCATCACTATTACTATTCATTCTCAGAAGATTTTCAGACCTCCATTTTTCAAAAACCAACAGTCCAAATTTTTATTCTAGTCAATTCCACTCCATTTCGTTAATCTCATTCACCATAAATTCATACCACTCCAAATTATACAAGTTTAATAAAAAACCATCAAAAGCCAAAAATTCATATAAACCTATTCATGCTCTGTTACTTTACTGCATTTCCAACTTTCATTCTCAATCTCCATGTTTCATCTCAACCTTCATTTTTACACTCATTCCCATCTCAAACCATCATTTTACAATCATTCTTCAACTCAAACATCATTTTCTTGATCATTTCTAAGGAAAACACCAACTCACATAAACACACACATATATATAACCATGCACAGTGAAAAAAACAAGAAACAGGGTATACCACCTTTTCATTCTTTGATTTTCAACACTCACTTCATATATCATTTTATTGCTATTTCAAACTCCAAAATTCATTTCCATATTACTTGATCACTAAAAATCCATCAAAACTAAAATAACATTTTATCCATGTTTTTATCCCATTAGCACAGTGCTCATGAATATAAACACGTAAACCCCATGTTCATGTAGATGACAGTGAATTCATCAAATTCATTTCATAAATCTAAAACTCTAAAAGATTTTCTCAATACTTACTTGTTAAAGATTCCAAAATCTTCAACTATCCCCAAAGCCCTAAACTCCATGTAAAACTTACGTGATCCACTATGAACACTAACCAACTTCTGGTTTTTCTTAATTCAAAGGAAGCCACTTGCAAGGCGGGGTTGCTATTGAAGAAGGAAAAGCACAGAAATCTTATAGAAGGATTATTGATGAAAAACTTTGTGTATTGAGAGGAAAACCGAAGAATGTGAGGACGAAGAAATAACTTAGGAAAAATCACTTAACCTTTTTAACTCTCACATATCGTTACTTACTTTCTACAAGGTTCTAAAAATTGTTTAGTCAGTGACACTTGTCACTTTCCTAATGCTTATCCTCTAACTTAGTTTATTTTGAAACTAACTCCATTAAGCTCTCAACTTTACAATCCAACTATCTCCAAATTTTCTTTTAATTTCTTTTTCCTATTTTCCATAAATTTCCATAATTCTCTATCATTTTCGAAAATAAAATCCAAAATTAAAAAATATTTCAAATCCACTAATCAATAAAATTTTCAATGTAAATAAATTCCAAATTCACAAAAATACACAAATCAGTCCAATTATACCCAGAATTATTCATGAACGCATGTAAAATTATTTTCATATGTAGAAAAATTTACTATTCACACGTATGTGTATCCCATATTATGTATGAGCATGAAAATGCTTTTCTAAGCTCTCATTGGTCACTCATATTAATTATTCTATCATTCCCGCAGGTAACAGGATGTTACAACAACCATTTGAGATTTAGAGTTGTGAGCTTGGAATTAAGGTCCTACAGATATTCTCCCCCCACAATTTATTTGTGTTGTTGATGTGATTGGATGTATAGTATGATGTGTATGTATTTTGATGTTTATGCATGACTTTGAGCATAGCATTGGGTATCGTAGGACTGTGTGAGCTTACTTAGCGAGATTTGACTCCTCTCAACTTCATTTTTTTAGGTCAGTTACCACCAGCTTCGCAGCAGTGACTACTATGACGTGTTCATTACGGCTTACCTATGTTTGTGTATGTTCTTTCTTTATTTTCGTTTATCTTGTATTGTAGCGTCCGTAGTGACATGATTTCATGAGTTGTAAAACTTCTTTCTGACGCACACTATTATTATTGTATTGTATGAACTTGCTGCGTTCTTGAGGTTTAAATTTATTTTATTGCTAGTGGTAGACTTATGTATAATCTATGGTTTCAGAACTTCGGTCCCACGTGCCGGTCATGAGCTCGTTTCGGGTCATGACAAAGTTGGTATCAGAGTCAGTTCCCGTCCTTTTATGCCAGCGTAGACGCTGGGCCCTAAGGGGAGTAAATTGTGAGATCCCACATCGGTCGGAGAAGAAAACTAAGTACGCCTTATAAAGGTACAAATATCTCTTCCTATAGACGCGTTTTCTCGAGTGCAAGAAGTGCAAAACGGTGATGACTTTAACCCGTTTGGCAATCCAAAGCAGACAATATCCGTTGGCAGGCGATCTGGGCTGTTACAAATAATATTAGAGTCGGTTCCCGATTTGTTGTGCCAGCAAGGGCGCTGGGCCTTAAGGGGGGTGGATTGTGAGATCCTACATTGATTAAAGAGGAGAACGAAGTACGTCTTATAAGGGTACGAATACCTCTTTCTCATAGATGAATTTTCCCAAGTGCAGGAAGAGCAAAATCTTGTGAGTCTTGACCTGATGCGCAACCCAAAGCGGACAATATTTATAAGCGGGTGATTTCAGTTGTTACATTAAAGAACAAGAAGAAACCCAGACATCAGGAAATCTGTCATTCGGTTAAAAGCGGTTAGGTGCAGATTCAGTTGTTAAGACTTTAAAGGATTAAGATTTTAAGGACAAGGAACTAAGAGAAATAATATGTTTAGATTTTGCAGTTGGTGGAGCAACGAACTAACTAACTAACCAACATGCAAGTGTTAAAAACCAAACTTAACACTTGAAAACTTCTTCGTGGAAAGAAACAAATATAGTAACAGACCATGAACATTGGCATAGTCTCATTCTATCTGAATCATGATTTACTATTTTTGTCTGTGTCCAAATGGGCAATATTCCATTTCTGTCTGATCTTTAGGTGGTTTCAATCAACCATCAAATATAGTAAGTAGCATTTTCAATGGAAGCCAACACCTTCTAACAACCTCAGAAGAAGGAAAATGCATGCAAGGAAAAGAAAAATTCACTGAGAACGATTGATTCTTTCCCTACACCTACGTGTTTCTTGGCTGAATTCTGATACACTTTCTGCAGAAACCCTCTCTCAGAGCTGTCTTCAAGTTCTTTTTCCTTTTTGAATTCTCTAATAGATTGTGTTTTGGCATTGGAAATGCACCATTGTCTTGTTGGGATCTTGGTATCCTGTCTTGTATTTCTGACCAGCCTGGTCCATTCAAAGACAGATTCCGATGATGGTACGTGAAACATCGCACTTTTCAAGTTTGTAGATTGCAGTTTCATGTTCCTGCATGCAATTTTAATGTAGGATGAATATAAGTTTATGTAGGTCTAGATCTGAGTGCGTGTCTTGTAACCTGAAAGGGCTCGGATTGGAGATTCGATGAAGAGGGAGATGTGTTTCATCTTCTTATTAATCTAATAACCATGAAAAAAGGACATTGCATCTGTAGATTCTGATTTTTTTTGTGTTTTGTGTTGCAGTTTCTGCTCTTAACGTGATGTTTAACAGCTTAAATTCTCCTTCACAACTTGATGGTTGGAAATCAAGTGGTGGAGATCCCTGTGATGACTCCTGGAAAGGGATTACATGCTCAGGATCTTCGGTGACAGAAGTGTAATTGCATTTTTCATGTTAAAAACATTTTTTTTCTGTTCAAGGATCATCTGATCTTTTGAACTCTCCATTAATGGCATTAAAAAACTTCTGCAGAAAACTGTCAGGCCTTGGAATCACTGGATCACTTGGCTACCAGCTTGCAAACTTGAAATCTGTCACTTCCTTGTAAGCTTATCTCAAATTGTAAAGTAAAAACATGCCCTCAAGTGTTCAAATTGTTGTGACCTTATGTCTCCTGTATTCGTTTGTCATAGTACAGTGATGTGAGCAAGAACAACCTGAAGAATGATATCCCATATCAGCTTCCTCCAAATGTAGTTAACCTGTAAGTTTTCTCTACAGTCCTTGCCTATAACATCAAGGTAATCATCATCAAATGTATGATCATGGAAGTAATTTAGGAAAATCTGTTAACTTTCATGAGCTTGATGTGCAGAGATCTTTCTAACAATCAGTTCACTGGCTCATTGCCCTATTCAATTTCGCAGATGACTGACCTTAAGTACCTGTAAGCATGAGCTTCCTTGTCCTTTGCACATTCAATCCTTTTGCTGTGGTGTCCCATATTTTTCATTGGTTTCTGGCTTTTCTTGCAGAGATATTGGTCACAATAGCCTCAATGGACAATTGGGTGATATGTTTCAGAAGCTTTCAAAACTTGAGAAGTTGTGAGTAGGTCTAACTTGGTATCTAAATGTTCTGGTTAGGGAAGGAAATATGTCAGCCTGGAGTTAGATAAAAACTAGGGTTTGGACCAATTCAGGTTGAGTTCAAGTAGGTTTAGGTCTGGTCGGATGGGTTCGGGCCAAGTATTCCTTAGACTCATTTTTTGTTTTCGCATACTAGAATCGGCTTGAGTAGGATTTCAATCGAATCGAATTTTATTAATTAACTTCAGACTCGATTCGTAATCTTACTTTTATTTTTTAAGAAATTTGTGAGGTTAAAACAACTAATACAGATTTAGATTCAGCTAGCTTGCTTTTGATTTGACATCTAATACTTCATCCAATTTTCTTCCCTGAAATTTCATAGGTTTCTTCTGTGCAAATTAAGGTTAGAGAGATAACTATCCTAATTTTCTTGCAGGGATTTGTCCTTCAACTCACTGAAAGGCAACCTTCCACAGAGTTTCTCGTCACTTTCAAAACTTGAAACATTGTAATAACCTTCAAAACACAGTCATTTTGCCAAATTGGAGTTTCTGTTTATTGATCTGAAAATGGTACGTTTCAGGTACCTGCAAAACAATCAATTCACTGGTTCAATAAATGTCCTTGCTCGTCTTCCTCTTAAAGATCTGTAAGTAAACCAGAAAACAAAAACATTCAAACACACGATCTGTAAACCGTCTTGCTTGTGCTCTTTATCATGGAATTATCAGACTAAGAACTTGTCAGCCAGAAAAATCCTGACGATTACTATATACTGGCAGGAGCGTTGAGAACAACCAGTTCAGAGGGTCGATTCCTGCTTCAATAAAGGGTATTGATAAACTGAAGTGAGTATGAAAACTAAACTCATTTCCTGATGATGCAGTTCTTAACAAGTTTCGATTCTGAGTTTGTGACTTTATCATTGAAGGACTGGAGGAAATTCTTGGGGACCTGGATCTGATAATTCTGGCAGTAATGGAAGCAATTCCAAAGATGGGAATGAAAAAGGTGGATTCAGTGGATTGACTATAGCTTTAATAATTGCGGCAATAGTGGTGGTGGCTGCACTTATTGGTATTCTGATGTTCAAGAAGAAATCTTCTGCAACTTCACATTTTCTTGATGAAGAAAAGACTAGCCATAAGGGATCCTTCAAAGTTCTTGCATCACAGGAACTGTCCAATGAACATGGCGCTCCCATAAGCAAAGGGTTCAATGGTAATAGTTGGCTTTCCCCGTATTAGGGTAAAAGACACGAAATTCCTTATTAGCTAAGTATTTATCACTTTAACTTTGATTCTAGGAGATGACATCTCTCCCAGATCGTCAGTTTCCATTGACATCAAAACTTTGAAGAAACCTCCTTCCTTTGGTTACAAGCCTCAACAGACTGATGTTGTTCAAGATTTCAGTGACAAAGAGTTCGAGAACCGTCTGAATGCAGGAAGAAACACATCCACTCCTGCTGTATCATATTCTTTAGCAGATTTGCAGAGTTCCACAGGTAATTTCGCAGCAGGTCGTCTTCTTGGAGAGGGATCTCTTGGTTGTGTTTATAAAGCTAAGTATCCTGACGGGAAGGTAGGTTTTAGCTAACCAGAAATGCTTCAACTTGTCTCTCTCTTTTCTTTTCTTTTTTCCCTGACAGTATCTGATACTTGGTTTCGTTACACTGATCTGTTCATCAGGTTCTAGCTGTCAAAAAGATTGACAAGTCACATTTTCAGAAGGATCACACAGAAGAATTCTCAAAGATTGTATCGAACATCTCAAAGATTCATCATAAGAACATTGCTCCACTTGTGGGTTATTGTTCAGAATCGGATCATCACATTTTAGTGTACGAGTTTTTCAGGAATGGATCACTCCATGACTTCCTACACATGTCAGATGACTTCAGTAACCCACTAACTTGGAATACCAGAGTTAAAATTGCTCTAGGAACTGCACGAGCTGTTGAGTGAGTAATATATATATATAGGAATTAAAAATTTTCAATATTTCCAAGTTAAATGAATCTTGTTTCTTCTGCGCGATCACTTGGAACCCGTTGAGATTTTCTGATTTTTCTTTAAATTTTCAGATACCTCCACGAAGTTTGTGCTCCATCTGTCATCCATAAGAACATCAAGTCCTCCAACATTTTGCTTGACCTTGAGTTCAACCCTCATCTCTCTGACTATGGTCTTGATAGCTTCCATGATGTGAGTACTTAGTGTTTCTTTTAATAACTCTGTGACACAGAACATGCCTTGTATCTGCAAAAGAACCTTAATGATTGTTTCACATCAGCTTGTTGCTTGTTTACGATTCTATAATATCAAAATCTAAATTCAGTAATCAAGCTACAAAAAAACTTCCATGATGTGAGTGCAAAAACAACAAAAACCATGTGCAAAAAACACAAGTTTACCAAGTCTTTTTGGTATAAACATTCATGTGTTTCAACCTCTATCTAATCTTTTTCTGCAGCACACAAGCAAGAACCTTGGAATAGGATATAATTCTCCAGAATGCACAAAACCTTCTGCATATTCCATAAAGAGTGACGTCTACAGTTTTGGAGTTGTCATGCTAGAATTGCTGACAGGTCGAATGCCATACGATAGGTAGAGCTAGCTCTCATATCTCTGTCACGTCCATCTCTCTAGTGTCTGTGATCTCCATAACCAACTAAACTTTGCTGCAGCTCCAAGTCAAAATCCGAACAATGCCTTGTGAGGTGGGCGACCCCTCAACTTCATGACATTGATGCATTAGCTAACATGGTCGATCCAGCCTTGCGTGGACTATACCCTCCCAAAGCAATCTCTCGTTTCGCAGACATAATCGCCCTCTGTGTACAGGTATCAGACAAAACTCTCTTTTGCTTAAAAAAGCTTCACTATCTTGATGAAAAGATGGTGATACTTTGTTGTTCGGTTATGGTTGGTGAGCCTGCCTGATGTTATGATCTGTGTGACTTGTATCAGGCGGAGCCTGAGTTCCGACCACCAATGTCAGAGGTGGTTCAGACATTGGTGCGGATGGTTCAGAGGTCGAGCATGAACATGAGGGATGATTTTGCGGCCAATTCTCGTGGGACAGATGACTCTGATTACTACTAAACTAGCCTGTTATGGAGTCCTTTACAAGTGTTGTATAGAATTAATTTCTACTGCTTATTTTCTTTTTATAAATTATTTTTTACATTAGGTTTTTGTTACTTTCAGATAATTCTTTGATGGTGAAACAATTTATTTTAAGAAAAAAAGATGGTGCATAAAAGAAAGAAAGAAATAATAAATTTACCACACTTTTTTTATTTATAAATTTATGATATAATAAATTCATAATATATTTTAGGATATATTGTATTTATTGGTGGATTTATAGTATATTTTAATTTAAACCTATTTATCCCATATGAAAAAAGTAAATGAAATGGGTGGATTTTATTATAATCTCATTAAAGTAATTATATTTAATTGTAAAATAGTTTTTGATAAAACAATTTGATTTAAATTAATAAATTAAGACAATTAAAATAACATTTGATTAATACAAATGTGATATTTTTCATGTATTTCATTGTTATTTTTAACTAAATCTTAAGAGAAAATTTTTCCTGAAAAAAATGAAAATTAGAAAGAATTTTTCAAAAATTTTAAAGATTATGAATTTTATTTATTAAATTATAGCGATATATGTTTTTTAAACCATAAAATGAATTACATACAAAGGTAATATTTATAATTTATTATCTTAAAATTTTGTGTCAGAATATTATATCTCTAATTATATATAAAACTTTAAATTTATAAAATTGATTAAGATATTGACAATTTATAAAATGACCTAAATAAGTTCACGTGAATTACGTAAGGATAATGTTAAAATTGAGTCATGTGACCTTTTTGTCTCGATTCAAATTCAACTCAAAATTTAATTTAATCGCGTTCAAACTTGATATTAAAATGATAATTTTTAGTATAATTTATCAAACTAGTGTTACTTATTTGGTGGCATAGTCAAGTGGTACTTACGAGGGCTATGGTGGAGTGGCACGGACTCCTCCATCCTTAACCAAAGTCTCGAGTTCGAGTCTTGAGAATGGAATCGCTTAAAAACTCGTGAGGGAGAACTTCGCCGCCCCACAAAGGTTCTACCCGGCTCGAATCTGGATTAATCGATTGCCCCTATAGCACCGGATACTGGGTGGCTTGACAAAAAAAAAGCATAGTCAAGTGGTAAGACCGGACTGCAAATCCTTTTTTCCTAGTTCAAATCTGAACCGTTGAATTAGACAAAGTTTCTAAGTTCAAATCTTATCAACTCAAATTTAATTTAGTAATTTTAGAGTATGTCTGAATCTTATTGACTTATTGTTGTCCATACTTTTACTAGACACATTAGAAAGGGACCCTTCAGCTACTTCGTGAAATTTTCAAATTTCATTTCTGTTCCTTGTCAGGATGCCATTTGTTTTGTTTCTGTTGTCACTTATTATTATTATTCTCGTCTTCCCTTCATAGTTATTCAATATCGATCTACTCCTTATCACCTCTTTCCAATTACATTTTCCATTTGACTGGAATATTTTTGTATCTAAATTCAAAATTTAGCTTACAGTTTCCAATCTTTCGAATCCTGCCGGTCAAATCTATGAAAATTTCTGACTTTACTGTCTTCTTTTTTCCTTGTTCATTCTTATGACAATATGACTTCTATACAGCTGACAGGTTTAAGTTAAAGTTATTTTAAGCTGATACACAATCCTCGTTATACAAAACCTGCTAAATAACTCCAAAAAGATTTTAGATATGGTGGTAGAGCAGGAATCGTTAAACCTGAGTTCCATGTGTAGAGCATAACGTCCAGAAAATCATAGTTTCATGCCATGATCAGACTATTTGTGCCATACCCTTTTTGTTTCTTTCTGTTAATTCTTCTCATACCATATTCATCCTATGCTTATACAAACATATCTTTAGGCTCATTTCTGATTGCATCCGATGACAACTCTTCGTGGACATCACCGTCCGGCGACTTTGCGTTTGGGTTCCGGAAAGTAACAGGAGGTGGATATTTACTGACAATTTGGTTCAACAAAGTACCTGAAAGAACCATAGTCTGGTCTGCTAACAGAAACAATCCACTTCATGGCGGATCTCGAGTTGATCTCACCATAGATGGTTACTTGATCCTCACTGACCAACAACACACACGAATATGGGCTGCGAATTACCCTG
>JAOTAX010000003.1:721893-756978 GCA_025629825.1 Erythroxylum guanchezii
TATTCACTGTGAATGTTTTCAGTACACTAGGAGAATAGAATACAAAAGGCATAACATGTTTCGCGAACTTGGGCCTGATGTAAAGTCCAGAATATTTTATCAGGCTCCATATCTTAACATTAGTAAGACTCGGTAATCAAGTTTTTGGATTCAAATGACCCTAGAAGGCAATGGAAGACGCTTTCGATATTCTGCAAGAGCCCACATGGGGAAGATGTTTCTGTATAATGGATAGTGTAACGCGCAGTTCTTCTTGAACGCACCCGTGATTTCCTGTCATAATTCCACAAGTTGTTATACTTTATATTGTCAATAATTTTCTACAGCAATGTTACTTCCGGACAAATTTCATAAATGTTGGCTAGTTGCTTTAACTTAGAGATCCTCATAATGAATTGTTATGATTTTCCTTCTCTGCTAATGGACAAGCTTATTTGAGGAGGCTACCTGCTGAGGAAAATCACCATCTACCATCTGTGAATTGATTATCAGCTTTGCAGCGCGGTGAAGAGGTATAGGATCTCTATCCAACTATGTCAATTCAAAAGATAGTAAAGGAAAGCTATATTTGAAGAATAAACTAAAAAAATATAGGAAGTGAAGTTGAGACATTATACTACCTGCCCTGCTTCTATTAGCCCCGTCATAACCCATGCTGTCTGAACCAAATTTGATCTGTTTCCTTCAAGAGGTACGTATTTCTGAAAAATCAAGATCATTGAACTGTTAGTAGGCAGATGCTGAGATGAAGTTAGTAGGGCATGGTTCTAAGATTGAAAGTAATGTTTCTTCTGTCGAGGAATTGACCTTCTTAGGACATGAAAGGTAGCTCTCTCCCCAACCCCCATTTTCTTTTTGTATCCTGAGAAGAAAATCAACAGCTTTGCGCATAGCTGCACAGTCACTGTAGGTCTTGCCAGCAGCTGTTAGGCCTTTCAGTGCAAACCGTGTAGCATAAGTGAAACAAATTCCCCATTCTCCATACCTGTAGATTTAACAAGTTATATTTCAAGGAATAGGGATAGATAGATTATATACTGCTTTCTAGTTATCTTTCTTTCTAGTTGATTGAATAAAGAAAAACAGAGTTTTTCTGTCTCTTTTCTGTGTGTTTAAGCCAACACTAAAGAACACTACTGGAATTGGAGAACGTACCATCCACCCTCTGCAGTTTGAGTACTTTCAAGATACCGTACAGCATTGACAATGAAATGGTCAATCTCCTTTCTCCTGTGCTCTGGGTACAGCTTCTTGAACATCACTAAGGCTTCGATTGATGAGGAAGTGCATTCAACATAATCATGCTCAATGACAATGTCCTCGAGAAATTCTACCGGGTTTAGTAGCTGAAGATATATAGATAGGCTCTTCATGGTGAATGATTGTGGAAAGATAATACTTATCAGTAGTGTAAAGAGACTTCTGCATGTTAAAATCATACCTCCAGCCAAGCTTCAGCTCCAGCTGGTTCCCAACCTGATACACCTCCATTTTTACTCTGCAGAAAGTCCGAAAACAAATCATTTAAGAGGTTGTTTCTGTATTTCTGACAAAGATACAAGAAGGGCATTCTTACCTGTAGAGAAAGAAGGACATTGACAGAATCGAACAACCGCTCTAGCCCCATGTGCTCACCAACAATTTCTTCTGGCATTCTTGAGAAAAAGAGGCAACACTGAGAAGTAGATGAGAATATAAGTATGCTATTGAACAGATAACTAAGTGTTTAGTCATACTTGAACACAATTTGATACCTTAAGTGCTTCTGCAGTGCAATCAGAAACTTGCCATCCATGATCTTGATCAGAGAAAGTCCAAGCTCCCTTGGAGATGTGCCTATACATGCTCTTGAAGTCACCAGAAGGGTTGTCTTTCACCTGCAAAAATATATTTGGTGAAACAGATCAGTTATAAAGAAGTAGAAACAAAAATTGGAATATTGGTTGATCACAAGGAAAAGGAGAAAATGTTAAAGAGATGCAAAAGAAACCTGAGATTTCTTAATGAAGTCGTGCGCTCTCTTAAGAACATCTGTGATTTCATCTGTAAGATTACAAGCAAGCAAGGCCTGAACTGCAAGACTAGCATCCCACAGCTGGCTTCCAAAGCTCTGCATACCCATGGAAATTATTTTGAAAGATAGTACTGCTCATTTTATTAGGTTACTAAAATGGCTTAAAGAAGTAACACACACCTGCATTTTCATTCCATCTTCTGCAACCCATAAATAGTCTGGAATCCTTGCAAGATGTTTCTTGAAATAACTTCCATTTGGATCTTCGACCCAGCAAGCAAGCGTACATAAAACCTGTGTACAATTCACGTGGCTTAATAGTCTTCTGTGCAGTATATATGACAAGATAGACGTCTATATCCTTATATCTCTGCATGAAAACATTACCTTTTGCACGCATCCCATTGTAATGTATCGACTATTTTCATCTTCATAGTGGATGTGCTTCATTGTTACCTCAAGTGCCTTCTTTCTTACTAACTTGTTGAAGGGCCAACGAGTAAGAAGAGGCTCGGTGAATACATAAAGACTATCCCAAATCAAATCTTGAATCCAAGGATGTGGATAGTATGAATCCTCCTGTAACGAAAATTTTAAGAATTGACTTCAGTAGTTCAGTGTCTGCAGATTTTTTTAAAATCAATTCTTATTTTGAGTGTAATTAAAATCTAGATCTTCTGTTCAGTTTTATTTTGTCTTATTCTGTCTTATAAAATTTCAGCCATTTATTTTGCGGGATTCACGCAGGTTTTATACGGAACCCACATAAATAAATGACTGAAATTTATTAGATACAATAAGACACCATAATATTAGAGAGAGAATCTAGTCTCGTGTAATTAATACCGTCCTCTGACTTCTCTCTAGATCTTTTACCGTTTTACCCTCATTTTCTTTGCTTTTTGACCCCAAGTTTCTTTCCCGCCGTGGTTTTGAGTTTTCCCGCTTCTTTTGAAGTCTCTTCAGTCTAAAGTCCTTCCCCGCCGGCAAGGCCGTGCCAAGGCCTGTGACAGGTTTGGATGGAAGTAGGTGAGTCCTCACGACATGTCTAAGAGTTTCCGCCTCTCTTCCGTGAGATTGTTAACTCTGAAGTTAGGGGGGAAGATAAAACCCTCTCTGCACGAACAACCAACAAAAGAGCATCTGTTCAAGAAGCGCTACCTGAGGGCGCCAGGAAGAAGAGGCTATTTCATAATAAAGGAGTCTTAAAACACTACCCTGATGTCTCAAGGGATGGAATTATTTGTCCTCCGAAGGAGATTTTGGAAGCGGGGGCACAGAAGTGGTCGTCAGCACTTGTTGGATTCTTCTAGAACAAGCGGCCTTCTTTTCCAGCGGTGAAAGCCTGGGCGCAAGCCAGAATGGAAGAACAAGGGACTAGAATGGGTGTTGCTTCGGGAAGATGGCACTTTTCTATTTAAGTTTGGGCAGGACAGTGCAGTGCAGGAAATCTCTGAGCAGGGGTCGTGGCATATAAGAGATCAACCACTTTTCTTACAACGGTGGCAGCCAGGTTTTGAAATGGGAAGAGGTGCTATCGAGAATATCCCCCTCTGGTTCACTTTCATAATTTGCCGATGGAGTTATGGCCAACTGAGGGATTGAGCTACGTTGCCAGCCATTTGGGTAAACCAGCTGGCATGGATTCTCAAACCGCGCAAATGGAACGGTTCGATACGCAAAAGTCTGCATAGAGATGCCGAAAACAGCCGTATCACCTGATAATCTGTTTGTAATGAGCTTGGGGGAGAATGGGGAATTAGCAAAGAAGACGATACCTGTGTCATACCCTTGGAGACCCAACGCGACAAAAAAGTGGCAACCGACAGGGCATGTTTTGCGGATGGGTTCACATGGGGAACCCGTAGTCCTAGAAGTTTCTGAAGAGAGAGAGAGGGCCACAAATGACCAAAAGGTTCAAACTGAGAAAAAGGCTGTTGAGACATCTGATGGGTGTCATAACGATGAGGGACAATCGACAATCCAGGGACAGGTGAGAGACTCGGAGGAGGGGCAATCCAAGGAACAGGGATCTATCCGGGACAGGGGAGTCCCTGAAGTAATGGAGCAGCTCGAAGAAGGGCAGCAATATCTGAGGGAGGTGTGCCAAACAGAAAACGCTGCCACTGCATCTGACCCAGATTGTTCTATTCAGACGGAGCTTCCATCTGTGGTCGAACCTTCGGAACCAATGACAATTCAACTTTCTGTGGTGGTAAGGTGAGCGACAAAGATAAAGGGTAAGAAAAAACATAAAGGGGTGATATCCCCAGAATCTCTTTTCTAATATAGAATACACGGGGTCTTAATGACCCCCAAAAAAGAGCTCTGACTAGAGAGCTTATCAGAGAGAAGAAGCCAGTACTAGTTGGCTTGATAGAGACTAGAATTAGAGATCTGGATCTTATTAATAACCAGAAATTTTTGGATGCTCAATGGAAGTGCATATCCAATCACCATTCCCATGTAAATGGGCATATCATCTGTTTTGTAAATTCGGATAGGATGGCAGTACAAGTAGAGGAGGAAAGCTCCCAGCATATTCACCTTTCTTGTCAACTACGGGGAAATCACTAGAAATTCTTGCTGACGCTGATTTATGCATCCAACTTTGCTTTTCAGAGGGCAATGTTTTGAAGAGGGCTGACAACAATCTAATACTTTGTTAAATACCCCTTGGATGTTAGCGGGTGACTTTAACTGTATACTTAGTTCTAAGGAACCGGAAGGGAGGAAGCAATACACGTTTGCTGACACTAAAGAGCTTATGAATGTTCTCTGTCAAGTGGAGATGGTTGACCTGTACTCCACGGGGCGGCTATTTGCTTGGTCAAATAACCAACAAGGTTCTATGCTTATTCGTAAGATATTAGATCGATGTATGGTAAATGCTTAATGGCTAGACAAATTTCCCCTTTGTCTGGTTCATTTTGGTGAAAACTTATATTCTGATCATGCTTTCATGTTTATACAAAGTGAGGTCGGCTCTAGAGAAACAGGAACACCATTTCGTTTTTTCAATGGAGTGACTCAAATCCCGGAGATCATTAATCATTGTTGGCAACTGGAAATCACGGGATTCAAAGCATTTCAACCTATGCAAAAATTGAGAGTGATTAAGGATGAGTTAAAAAGATTTATACCTAAGAAAAACCAGGATCTGTCCATGCTGAAACTTCAGGTACATCGGGCTCAAGAGGATTGTTACTCTAAACCAGATGATATAACCTTGAAGATGAAGGAAAGAATTCTGGTAAGGGAATACATGAGTACTGTGGAGCTTTAGAAATCCATTGAGAAGCAAAAAGCTAGAGTAAATTGGCTGCGTGAAGGAGATTCAAATTCCAAGTTCTTCCATGCGACAATTATGGCAAGACGAAATTGCAACAAAATCTTCAGCTTACAAGACGGCAATTAGGAGTTGGAAGTTGACCAGGGGATCTTACGGGAAATGACAAGGACTTACATTGCTAAGCTCATGGGTGCTGAACGAGTGAATTGGCCTTCGATTAACATGCAAAGGATTCTGGAAGGAACTATAGAACAAGAGAGGAAGGATGAACTGACTTCAGCAGTATCGGAGCAAGATATTCGGATTGCTTTCTTTAGTTTGCCTCCTTCGAAAGCCCCAGGGCCGGATGGGTTCTCAGCTGAATTTTTTCAAAAGACTTGGGGCGTCACTGGGCAATTATGTACAGAGGTTGTGTTGGAGTTTTTCCAAAATGGAAAGATGCTGAAAGAGCTTAACAGAACTTATATTTGTTTGGTCCCTAAGGTTAAACACCCGAGGACTCTGGAGGAATTTAGACCCATCTCGTGTTGCAATGTCATTTACAAGGTTATAGAAAAACTATTGGCCGATCGCATGAAAAGGGTTATTCCGGATATTGTTAATGTGAATCAAGGAGCTTTTGTTCATGGTCGTCAAATTGGGGATAACATTATAATCTTGTAGGACTTGATGGAGGAGTATGCTTCAGCTAGACCCATTAAAAGCTACATGATAAAGATAGACTTTTACAAAGCCTATGATACTGTGAACTGGAGTTTTATTAGTACTTTCATGGAAATTTTAGAGATGCCTTCAACCTTTACGAAATGGATCATGGAATGCATCCAATCTACATCTTTCGGCGTTTTGGTTAACTGTATTCCATCAAGATTGTTTGAGAATTCCAAGGGTATTCGGCGGGGGGGTCTTCTATCCCCCTACATTTTCACCTTGATCATGGAAGGCATTTCCAGGCTCTTGAATTCACTTACAACTGCAAATGGCAACCTCCGCTGTCGCCATAAATGCTCTGTAATGAAGTTAACCCACCTCATCTGTGCAGATGACCTTACGTTATTTTGTGCCACTGACACAGCATCTGTGAATGTTCTAATGCAATCATTAAAGATCTTCTCAGAATGGTCTGGACTGCGGATTAATATGGAGAAAAGTTGTATATATGTTTCATCGGATGTGCAGAACGCTGGGGAGCTGAGTAGAATTACGGGGTTAGTTCTAAAACCCCATTCACTATCCTATCTAGGTGTGACCATCGCTTCTGCAAGGCTGAAGTATGCGGATTGCTCACCCATCCTGGAGCGCATAAAATCCGGAATCATGTCTTGGCAAAACAGGTTTCTATCCTACGCAGGTAGGATTACCCTAATTATTTTGGTACTGTCGAGTCTACAAAGGCATTGGTTAGCACATGTGGTTCTACCAAAGAAGATCATAAAGAATATTGATAAGTTATTAAAAGACTTCTTAAGGTCGGGAAGAGATGAAGCAGCCAGAAACGCTAAAGTCAAATGGCAGTAAGTAGTATATCCGAAGTAACAAGGAGGACTAAGCATTCAATCCACTGCCACAATTCAGAAAGTTTTACTCAGCAAAAGGATATGGCGACTATTTTCAGATAAAGAGGCCCTGTGTACCAAATGGGTCAATACTGTTTACCTTCAAGGTAGAAACTTCTGGCAAGTTACGGTGTCCAGACAATTCTCGAGATTCTTCAATGAGTTATTGAAGATGAGGCAACACTATATCCCTTCATCAAACACAGAATTCATAGTGGAAGAAATACGTGGTTCTGGTTGGATAATTGGCTACCAATTAGCCCTTTGATCAACAACTCGATGATAGTACATTTGCGTAATAGGCTGCAGGCGGATGCTAAAGTTTCTGAACTTTTGCAGGAAGGAGGGTGGAGGGCAGACTTTCGGGGTTACTCCCATTTACGGGAGTTTCTGCCTCCAGTTGGGGAAAGTAGAGAAGATGATTCTATATCATGGACCCTTAATACAAGTGGTTCGTTTACAAATGAGTCTTGTCACCGAATTTTCAGACAAGATTTACCGGTAGTCCCGTGGTTCAACTTGGTATGGAAAAAGTCTTTGAAGCCCAAAGCATCGGTGATAGCATGGTTAGCCATTAAAAATAGGCTGAGGGCAAAAAGTCGATGGTTTAACTCAGATGAGACCTGCTGAGTACCCTGCCATAATGCCGTAGAAGATAGAAACCATCTGTTCTTCACATGTGATTATTCCAAAGCCATCTGCAGACGTATCCAAGAAATGGTGGATGCCGTGAACGTTGACTATGACTGGGATGCTAGTTTGAGAGGGGTCATTAACCGCATCAAAACAGGTTCTGTAAATGCCATCCTTATCAAGGTTGGTTTTATATCAACCATTTATATGATCTGGCAAGAGAGAAATTACCGTATCTACCGAACTGTAGCTACAGAAAAGGACCAAGTATTAGACAAGTTGTTGAACTGGACAAGAGAAATGTTGCTGGCCAGGGGTGTTGACAAGATGTTATCACAGCAGATGAAAATGAGATGGAATATCTGAGGATGATGAGCAGTTAATAGATAGTGTCGACATTTTCTGAATTCTGTAACTTTGTATAGTAGTGCATAGATCGTGACCTCTCTGGATTTGGTGATTGGTGTACTATTGTGCTTTTGTAATAGCTTGGCTATTGTTAATATTATTTATATTTCATTTTTTTAAAAAAAAATCAAGTAATCAGGAATTTTCAATCAGGTATGATTCGACTCTAGCATCAACTTACTTGAGCACACTGGTGCCTTGCTTTCTTCCAAAAGATTTGATTATATGGTTCAGTGAAGAGTTCTTCTCTCAATTGTTGAATGAGAGGTGTAATGGGGCCAACAAAACGTTTTCCATACAGATATGACATAGCCATGTAAGTTACTCGGCAGTTGCACCACATTTTTCCTGCATTGAAGTTGGAAAAGAACATCAATATTGCAGCTATTGTTTTAGTTTATTTTTTTCTTGAAACATTAAAATAATTCTTCTCTTCAAGTTCAATTCAATTCAATGCTATTTTGATTGAGACATGGAAAGAACACAGGTTCTGGCATAACCGTGTCATAACTCATGTACTCATTTGTTGATGTTCCAGAAAGATGCTTGGACACTGGCAATCCTCTGCTCGAAACTCTGACAAATTCATGCTTTTAGTGAAAAAAATAGATTGAGGCACGTCTATAATTTAAATTGTGTAACCCTTTGTATCCACTTAAAAATATGACACAATTTAATTGTTCCTCTTGTGTTCTGGAACCTATTTTTCACAAGAAAAACATACTCTGAGATGCAAACATGTCTCAAACTTTATGCATGGTAAAAAACTTGACATATATGATTTTAAGTGAGGTCAGTTGTAATATCTGTATCTTTAATATATGTTAAAGCTCCTATGATGATAGTTATATCCAAGTTTTTTTAGTATGTTATAACTTGGCATGCTCTCTAAGTTGTGTTAGACTTCTTATGTATTTAAAAAACCCATATGATCAATGAAATAAAAATGCTCTCATTGTTCATCTTCAGCTTCTGCATCTTGTATGAGTGAGATAAACATCACTTTATCCTAAAACTTTGACAGATATGAGTTGATCCTGTTTCAATTAACTCTCTCTCTCTCTCTCTATGTATATATACAGCTCTGCAAACCTGGATGCATAGGAAGGAACGAAGGAAGGATCCAAAATTCTGGAGGCATTGGATTGCATCCAGACCAGTCATAGACGCCAAGTACCTGCATATATAAGAAATAGTGAAGGAAAAAAAATCAGATTTTTGAGTTCTGAGAATATTTGGTTTACAGATTCCGTCATGACGAGCAACAACTCAACCAGGTCAATACCGAAAGCCAAGTCTTTCCCCAAGAAGGTATGTGCGTGACACTACCATGGTCGTGAATCCACTTCCTAGCTCTTGCACATGCATTGTCCTCACCACCATTAGGCCCCTCCCCTAGAATCCGCATGCAAATGTAGTTGAGGGCTGTGCAGAACATGACGCTGTGACCCTCAATATGAAGTCCCCAACCACCATCTTCATTCTTCATTAGAAAGCTTTCACACGAAGTTAGCATACTAAACAAGCTTATGCAGACCATTGGCTTGCCAACTTCAAGCCTTTGTTGATTCGAACAAATATCAAAAATCAGTACCTGGTGACAGTAGATGTATCGAAGGATTTCTCTACAATGCTCTGCAGGGAACATAGTTTCAAGTTGTCCAGTAACGTACATGCATATCACCTAGATTTGAAGCAGAAAAAGAAGAAAAGATGTGAAACTTGAAAGTGTTCAGTATCTGTGACGTTTAACATTTCCAAAAAAAAATGTGACTTACGAAGGGAGGACCAAAGAACAAGTCTCCAGCATTTTCAGCAGGCCAATGGCCATCAGTAGCCTGCAGGGCTGAGAAGAAGTGGACAGCCCTCCTCAATGCACTTGTAGCCTTCTCATATGTGATCTCTTCACCATCCTGAATTCTAACTGGAGGTATTGTCTGCTTGAAATTTTTCTCCCTTAGGAACTGCAATCAAAGTAAGATTGATATTAACAACTTCCTCCTAAGAATATGTGTTGTGTATGGCTCGTATAGTATGTGGGCGTTCTCTTGAAGTTTTTGGTGTGGTTTTCTGTAAAAACCAGAAGTGAAGACACTGATAGCTCTAAGAACGTGATGAATCGCAAAGGAGTTTCTGAATAGAACATGACATGTAAGCAATTGAGGACATGACTTTGAATACGAGTGTATTTGCGCCCGTATTCTTTTTTGAAAAGAAATAGTGTAAGACAAGCTGAAATATAACTGTCTCAAATTGTATCTGAAACAGATATAATATATTAAAAACGACCCATTTTAGTGGAATTACTAAATTTTTTTAATGTTCTTATTCTTCCTGCATGCAGTCAATGCCATTGCATTCATAATCAAACACTACCCTCGTAAAAATTTCCGATGTCTTTCTTTTAACAACTTAGGTGACTGAGTTCATATATGTAAACAAAATATGTAGCAAATTTTAATTTAAACATTGCTTCCTCAGCAACTATGATAGCCAAGAAAGAAAGAAAATGAAGGGGAAGAGTATGACTTTGCATTTATATACCTGAAAAAGCCAGAGAAGGTCACTACAGGGTTTGAGGGAAGAGTATGACTTTGCATTTGTATACCTGAAAACGCCAAAGAAGGTCACTACAGGGTTTGACCTCAAACCGATTCTGGTAAAAGTTCTCGCGAGCTTCTTCAACCTCAGCTCGTTCTTGAGGAGTACCAGCTTCAGGATCGAACTCCCATATCTGCCTCCCCACGTAGTTGTTCGTACTATACAAGTAAGGGTCATTGCCACCCTCTGCAATCTTAAGCCTCCACATTTTTTTTGTTATCCTCTTTCCAAAAGTTGATGAATTTAATGACAATTGCTGATGATCTTTCTTGTTAAAGCTGCAACGGGAAGTTAGTTTTGTTAACTTTATTATATACGCAGAGAACTATTTCAGTTACTGAGTGACAAAGAAAAGGAGATTCACTTGAAATACAGAACTTGTTCACGCGTTATTACATACCTGTTCTTGAAGTTGGATTTTAGTTAAGACCAACTGAAGTATGAGGAGGAGGTGATTAGGAGATTGCAAAGAAAAGCTATAGGAGAATGCAATGAAGTGCTGGTGTAAACAGAGAAGAAGTCTTAAATAAGCAAATGCAAGAGAGAAGGTGATGGCGGTTGTTTAGTGCGGTGGCCATTTTTTGAATTTAAGATCAATCTTTGTTTTCTTTTTTAAGTAATATTATAGCTTGTCTTTAGTACCTGTTGAGCTTGTCTTCTGCAGATTATGTTGGACATTAGAGTAGGAGCGGTAGCTTTGTCTTTTAATAATAGAATAAAGGTTAGTCCTTGTTTAAATTTTGGGTCTAGAAGAACAGAAGATGTTGACAGAATAAGATAGATTTTTAGAACATTGAAACCTTATAAGGAAGTGTTTGAAATTAGGAGAATTTTCTTATTTTAATATATAAATATTTATATATACACTTATGGTGCTGCATGTCTAATGTAGCATTCCTATTTTTCTGTTTTATTTCATAAATGAAGACAATTGTTCCGTCTTTATGTTATGCAATGTTTGTTCCAAGAGAAAAAGGGGAATAACATAGAATTCAGTAATGGTGGCCATTTGTAACCTTTTTGCCTTCTTCAGGTAAGATGCATCATAAAAAATAACCAATAGTATTATTTAATTCCTGAAATGGCTTATGTTGTGGAGACGTGCTCTTGAGTGGCAGCAGCATCAGTGTCTTTTGACCCGCTTGCCTCGGGGATTCAATCGTTGAAGTTGGCATAAAATATGAAATATAAGATTCACAAGATCTTGAGACATATATATATATATATAAGAGTTAGACAAATAACTAGAAGGATGTTAGATTAGTTAGATTTTGAGAGTTGAACATTCATGCGAGTGTCAAATTAATTATATATTAGAAAAGAGGGGAAAAAAAGGATTTATAATTAATTCTTATATATTTATTTTTTGGATTTGTAATTTTTAAAAATATAAATTATAATTGTTGTTAGATAATTTGGACTTGAGTTGCTATAGATAATACTAAAGTTATTCTGATTATATTTGTTAAAAATTCTAATTTTTAAAATTTATGATTAATTTTTAAAAATTAAAAATTATAATTATTCTGAGTTGGTCATATACTAATATTTGTTAAAAATCCCTTGACAACACTTAATAAAAAGTTCTTCAACAGAATTTCTAATATAACAAACTATTGTTCTTGGCAATTTAGAATGATAAGAATATTTTAATAATGATTAAAATCTCAAAGACTGTTTACCCTTTTAAGTTTATGATTAATTACTACTGTCTTCTCTAGATCTCTCATGCATACTAAGTATCACCTACTAACAAAATTTCAATATGATCAGTTAATTAACTTGATGATTGATGTTAGTTACAGTCAGGCTTTGATAGTACTCATCACTATTCCTTCGACAAGAGGATTCTGTAGTTGACTTTGGGAAACTTTATGATATGACCTACTATTGGAATTGATAAGATAGAGTATACAGTTGGCTATAGAGTATAACATAGCTTCTAAGAAGCATTTAATGACATCACATGTACAATAATAAACAAGAAGGATATTCATTAAATTAAAACCGTGTTCAATTATTAAAAAAAATAATGGCCTCTTGTACAAGATATGCAGTTCATACATGAAGAGGAAAGCCACCATTGTAGCTCGATGAAGAGAAGTGGGATCTCTAAACGCTTGTTAAAAGGAACCAAAATGGTTGAAAGATGAACAAATGTATTATATTTATGATTGATTAATTACAGAGGTGTTGTCATTTATATAGACCAGTGTACATACATGTGATAAGAGAGAATAAGAATAGAAAGATTACAAATGATAAAACTATCTAAAGATTACAGATAAAGACTATCTATAGTTACAGATGTGATCAGAAAATAAGGTAGTTAAAATCACATCTTATTAGCCCCCCTCAAACTCAAGAGTACTAGTAATCATAAGTTTAAGAGAGAGCTTTTGTCATAACATCAACAATCTAATTAGTAAACAGAATATGCCAGATGAAGAGAGATTTGTTGGCAACCGGATCTCAAACAAAGTGAATGTCGATCTTAATGTGTTTTGTGTGAGCATCAAAGATTGGATCAGAAGCAAGAAAGTAGCACCAAGGTTGTCACACCAAAGAATAGGAGTGATGTGAGAGAAACCAATTTCCCCAAGAAGTGAAGTGATCTAACAAAGTTTTGTAGTTATAAGAGCAAGACTGCGATATTATGCTTCAATATTGGATCGAGCAACAGTTGGTTGTTTTTTAGCACTCTAAGAGATGAGATTGAATCTGAAAAAGATGTCGTAACCAAATGTAGAATGACAATCATCAAGATAGCCAGCCCAATCAACATTACAATAAGCATGGAAATTTAGAGAAGATGATTTAGTGAAGTGAATGTGATAAGAAGATGTAGATCGAAGAATTCGTTTGATTGCAGTCTAATGGATATCAATCGGACAGTGTAAAAATTGTGAGACTTTGTTGACAATAAGCTGAATGTCAGGACGAGTGATACAAAGCTACTGTAGGGCACCAACAGTGTTACGATACTCAGTAACATTAGATAGAGGATAACCATGATTTTTAGACAAAGGAAGGGTAGGGGTAAAAGGTGAGGGTGTAGGTTTAGAATTATGGAGACCAGTACGAAAAAGTAGATCTTTGATGTAGGTTTAAGTAAAAACCAGTAGGTGTAGGGAGAGCCTCAATGTTAAAGAAGTAATGAAGTGGACCTAAGTCTTGAATTGAGAAGGCAGTGTTGAGATCAGTAATAAGAGTTGTTATGAACGATGGTGAAGAACCTGTAACCAATATATCATTCACATAAACTAAGACAAAGGTTATGTGACAAGAGGTGTTGTGAATAAACAAGGAAGTGTCAGATTTGGCTGAAATAAAACCAAGATCAAGAAGTTGTTGACTTAACTTATAAAACCAAGCTCGAGGAGCTTATTTCAAGCCATATAGAGCTTTATAAAGATGACATACATGATGGGGGTAGTTAGGACCTGTGAACCCAAGAGGTTTAGACACAAAAACTTGTTCTTAAAGATGATTATGAAGGAAAGCATTTTTGACGTCAAGTTGACAAATTGGTCAAGTATGAAGTAAAGTAAGAGTAAGAACAATGTGAATGGTAGTGGGTTTGAAAAACAAGACTAAAGGTATCAGTATAGTCAATTCCAGAAGTCTGATGATAATCTTTAGCGACCAATCAAGCTTTATGACACTAAATGGAGCCATCAAGATTTCACTCAGTACAAAAGACCCATTTATAACCATCAATGTGCATTTGGCAGAGGAGGAATGAGAGTCCAAGGATAATTGCGATGGAGAGCAGTGCTCATCAAGCATGATTTGACACCAGTGTGGAAATTTATTTGCTTGAGTAAAGGAAGTGGGCTTAGAAGTGGTATCAGTTTTTGAATAGGTTATATAATCAACAAACGAGCAAGGAACATAGGTGTGATCACGTGTGTGAGTGACCATAGGATAAGAGGGCAGTGATGAAGGAGTAGGGGAAGATGGAGAGGAGGTGGAGGCTGAGTAGGGGTAAAAGGTAAAAGAACAGTATGAGGAGAATTGGTAAACGAATGATTAGACGAGAGTGTGGAGTAGCGAAAATCATGTTCAAGGAAACACACATGACGAGAGATATAAATTTTGGAAGTTTGAGGGTCAAACTAACAAAATTAGCCTTTCTATTTGGAGCAGTATCCTAGAAAGATATAGGGAGTTGATTTAGGTGTGAGTTTATCAGCTCTAGTGGAGCCTAAAAAGGGAAAGAATGTGCATCCAAAGACACAAAGATGAGAGAGATTAGGTTTTGCGTGAAAGAGTATTTCATAAGGAGACTGATTAGTAAGAATAGGTGTAGGTAGAAGATTGATGAGGTAAACAACAGTGAAGAAGGCTTCATCCTAAAAAATTTAAGGTAGATAGGTATGAAAAAGGAGGGTAAGTCCTGTTTCAGAGATATGATAGATTTTATATTTAGCAAGACTATTTTGTTGTGGAGTATAAGGACAAGAGATATGATAAGTGATGCCATAGGTAGCAAGAAATTGGGCAAAGACACCATTGATGAGTTCTAAAGCTCCATCGCATGGTAAAGATTTGATAGTGGTAAATAAAAGGTTTTCAATTGTTGTTTTAAAAGTTTCAAAACATAGATGAGCATGTGACTTTTGTACCATAGGAAAAATCCAAGTAAAACAACTGTAATCATCAATAAAGATAATAAAGTATCGATACCTAGAGAAAGAAAGAGATGAGAAGGTTCCCAAATATCATTGTAAATGAGTAAGGGTTGTGTAGAAAGACAAGAGGATACTGAAAATGAAAGACTAACACATTTTCCTTTAAGACAAGAAGTACAAGACTTAATAACATTTGAGTTGACTGGTAAAAGAAAAGATAAACTAGATAACGTAGAATGACATGGATGACCAAGCATTGATGCTGCAGATCCAAGGAGGTAGTAGCAGCATTGAGGGAGACATGATTTCGAAAACACGATCTAATCTTCAAAAGATATAAATTATTGTGGATGGAACCTGTAAGGAGCATTATCTTGGTTTGAAGGTCCTTCATAATATAACCAAATAGATTAAATTCAATAAGACATTAATTATCAAAAACAAATTTAGTAACAGATAACCAATTTTTGGTAAGAGTAGTAACAACCAAACTATCACGAAGATGGAGAGGACAAGAAGAATTTGATATAGTTAATTTACCGTTAGCGGAAATGGGAAGAGTTTGCCCATTACTGATGACTACTTGGTTGGACCCGTCATACGGGGAAATGGATTCCACGTGGTGAGAATTAGGGGTCACGTGAGCAATAGCTCCAGTATCAAGTAACCATTCAGAGATTGTACTGGAGTGAACATGTAAATTGCCTGTGTTAGGTTGAACATTCTTGGCAATAAATGTTGTAGAAAGATTGTTATTAATATATCAAGAACCATAATTGCGATTATGAGATTCAAAATAGTGAAAACAATAATGGGTAGCAATGTGGCCTCATTTCCAACAAATTTGACATTGTGTGGGTGGTTTAGTGAACCTAGAAAAATGACTTGAATTGTTGAAGTCCAGAGGTCTGATGTGGGGACCCATTAGGGCATATGGGCCCAAGAGATTATGGAGGCCCATTTGAGATGGGAGGCAAATTAATTGAGGAATTAGGACAAACCCACGTTGTAGAGGGAGAGGAGTCAAGCCTCCCTCTATGATGCCTCCTGCCACCTTTACTACACCCATCGTGACAACCACTGGTGTGAGAGAAGAAGAGAGTTGTGTCGATTGGTGGAGAAAAGTGATATGATAGTAACCTCTGTTTGTGAATGAAAAGCTTGGCGCGAAGCTCGGAGAATCGCGAGGGAGCTCGCGATGATAAAGAAATCATAGTTAGTGGGGAGCCCATTAAGGTGAACAAAACTAGATCCCCGCCAGTGAGCCTGTCTCTAATAGCTGCCAATTCATCTGCTTTGGTGGAGAGAAGAGAAAGAAAATCCGAGATGATACTGGAGTCTTTCTTCAGAGTGTGGAGGTGGCAACAGAGAAGAGAACTTTGGGAGGTTGATTGTTGCATGAAATGGTCTGCAAGTCCAAACCAGAGAGCGCGAACAGTTTGGTACCTGAGGGCCAATCGTGTGGTTGATGGGGAAAGTGAGCCATGAGGAAGCAATAGACAGCCAATCGTGTGGTTGATGGGGAAAGTGAGCCATGAGGAAGCAATAGACAAGACGATCAAATTTATGCCATTTTTGAAAGTTTGGAAATGAAGATTTTGAGCTGGAGGCTGCAGCTGGTGGGGAGATGGTGTCGTCTACATAATCAATAAGGTCAAATGTAATTAAAATAGCCTCAATTTGATTTTTCCAAACCAAATAATTTGTGGAATCTAGTGGAGTCATGAGGAAAATGGACATTTGATTGAGCTATAATGTGGGTGTGTTGATGTTTGCCATTGATTATGTGATAAAATTGTGTTGCAAATGCCTTTTGAGATAGTTCTATCAAAGTGTGGATTGGCTTTTAGAGATGTTCATGTTGTAGCTCAAATTCTAGTTGACGTTCTGAACATTGTTGGATTTTTTTTCTGGAGATGTTGGTGTTGTGTGGGTGAATTTGTTTCTAGAGATATTGTGTGTAATTATGTTGTAAAGAAAAATGTACTTCACTATGAACTCTAATACCATGAAAGAAGAATAAATGTATTGTATTTCTAATTGATTAATTACAAAGGTTTTGGTCCTTTATAGATTATATAGACCAGTGTATATACATGTGATAAGAGAAAATAAGAACAAAAGGATTACAGATGATAAAACTATTTAAAGATTACAGATAAAGAATGTCTAGAGATTATAGATAAAGACTATCTACAGTTACAAATATGATTAGAAAATAAGGTAGTTAAAATCACATCTTATCATTGGTTTTTGTGCATGTTCAAAGAACTAAATTCATTACTAACTATTACTCAATTAAGGTTTTAATTAGCAATAAATTTCATAATACTAACTTGTCCTGAATGAATTAATCCTATCATCGTTCTTGCGATTTATGCTAATTGGATCAATTTCCTTCAAGATATAATACACCTAAAGCTGAAAGTGATGAATTACACTATTTAAGATCTGTAGTTTATACTTAACATAAAAATTCTTTATATGACACGGGATTTTTTTTGTTATAAGATAAATATGAAAAATATTTGAAATTTAAAAGTAACATCCTTGAGTTAGGAATATAATAATTAATGAATGATAATCGTGCCTCGTATCCCTTTACACTAATAATCTTATTAATGAATAAATTTGGCGAACTTGCAATCAATTTTTTAAAATTACAAAAGTGTAATTAATATGTTTTCATTTTAAACTATTAAATATGAAAACTTGAATTATGAGGGTAAACTGTTGATATAATTTAGAGCTATTTAATTCACACCTAAAAAAGGAAACATCACTTATTATATATATATCCCTAAATTATTGTTTAATTATGGGTTAAAATATAGTTATTTTATAACAGTCATTTCCTTTTTGAAGCTATGATGGGTAGTTAGAATTTGCTCCAGAGTACTTTAAATGCTAACCGAATTATACAGAAGCATTTTAGAAATGAGTGCAAAAAAAGGAAGATAAACTTGAAAGACAAAAGTTGGTCATCAAGCTACGACCACCGAACCTTTTCCTTTTCAATAATATTTGGTCTTATGTAATAATCAACAAGTGATGATTACTAATAAATTTGATAAGTTTGTAATGATGAAGAAAACTTGATACAGTAAGTGATAAGCATTAATATTCCATTCAAACAATAACTTGGCACATTCAATTAGTTATAATGATGTAACTTACTTAAATATTAATGCAATTGTTTGACTGTTAAGAGGTGTTGTATGGCATCTGGTGACTTAAGCGATGATTAATGTGAGGACTTATAAATACTGATTAGATCAAACTCAGTCTTAATTATAAATTATTGATTTGTCAAATAACTTAATCGAATTATGTAACTTGTACGTTACTAACACTAGCGAATTCATCCTACACACGTTTAAAGAATAATGATTTCGATTTACGTCATACAAAATAACTTGTAATGTAAGAAAAATGCTTTTAAAAAAATAGAGAAGACAAAATATTATATTCTTTCCTTTTCAGGACTTACTTTTTAAAATATTGCAATTATTTGAGATATCTTGTCTTTTTTTTGGAACTCAAACGATGACAAGCTTTTGATTTGGTCATCTCTATTTAGAATTGCAATTCAACTGCTCATTCCTCTTGATTATTTATTACAGAAATTATCCCTAAAGACATCACTGTCATCATGCTTCTCTACACTTCTTTTGATGGTTCTCTTTATACTTAGCTTCTGTAAATCACTTGCCGTCTCACATATTATTGATATGTGAAATCGAGTTGTTAAAATTGCAAGTTGCAAGTTATATTATTATTATAGATTAATGGAACAATTATAGATGATGCAGGTGTAGTTACGAGTAATACAAGTATAATTAAAAATTAAGATAATGGTTTGGATGACAATTACGATATTATATTATAAAGAAAAAATAGAATGGATAATTTCATATTAATATATGGTTAAATTATAAAATTGCATATCATGTGGAGATGTGCTCTTGAATGCTACTATCGTTCCTCCCTATTCCAATATGACCCGATTGAAGAAGTTGGCACAAAAATATGAGATATATACGAGATTCACAATATCTAGAGAAAAATAAAATGTAAGAATTGGAAAACGTATGATAGACCTTATTACGTGTCCTGAATTGTTTATCAAAGAGTAAAAACGAAGGAAATATGAAATATTTGATTTCGGTTCCATTCAGAGTTTCGAAGCAATTTCCGATATTAAAACGAGCTCAAATCTTCCTGAGATTTTTGAAAAAGTTGATCACCGACACTCGATTAACGCCTTTCTTCAGTTTCCTTAAGATGTAAGCATTCCTAATGGATCAGAGGATCCGTATGCTTACGAATTACATAAGTAATTGAAGGAAACCTTAACCTTTATATATAATTTTCATATCAGGCTTTCCCATCACAAATCCTATATGGATCCGGTCCACACTAATTGAAATCTATTTTCTTCCCGGACTTTAACCCATTAATTTAGATCATTTATTAGGTCATTTATTACTTTTGTTAGGATCGAATTACGTAACTTAACCGATAAGTTATTAAAAACTCGAAAATACTAGTTGTCCGATTTATAAAAAAGGACAAAATTGTCATACAAGAATTAGACAAATAACTAAGTTTGAACATGGAGCACCTAGATTGTGTTTATTTAGTTAGTTGCTAGGTAAAAACATATCATGAATTAAAACATTGGGGTTTCAACTTTTTGTGGCTGTAGAAAATTTTCTATCATTTCGTTACTGTTATTTCTTTTTTTCTCTGCCGAAATAGTATATATTTTAATTCTTACAGTGGTATATAGTTGCAAACGATTCTCTTAACTATTGGATGGACATGGAACATGCTTTCTGTATTCTGCTAGAGCCCATAAGGGGAAGACATTTCTATACAATCCATAGTGTAGCATGCAATTGTTACCGAAAACTCCCATGAGCTCCTGCAAAGAAAAACATGTGATCATAAAACAGAAAATGAATATGAGGTTTAATTAGGTTGTGTAATACAAAATTGATATTACGTTCCGTATCGTTACTTAGTTGTAATTACGTTCTAAATCGTTATTGTGAATTATTACAATTGTGTCAATAATACTTGTAATTACAAGTAATTATAGTAATAGTTCGTAATTGTAGTGTATTTAAAACCTTTTAAAGGTCAATTAGTCACTTGAAAATGGTATGGAGTCGATAATACCTGTTGAGGAAAACCACCATCTTCCAATTGAGAATTGATGAGCAACTTTGCAGCTCGATGAAGAGGAGTGGGATCTCTAAACGCCTGTTAAAAGGAACCAAATTAGTTTTTGTTCATGTTCAAACATAAGTAAATTAATTGCTAATTAATCCTCAATTAAGGTTTTAATTAGCAGTAAACTCTGTAATACTAACCTGTCCTGAATGAATTAATCCCATCATAGCCCATGCAGTTTGAGTTAATGTGGATCGATTTCCCTCAAGAGGGGTATACACCTGAAAATGATGATGAACATTATTTAAGATCTATGCTGCAAGCAAATTATTCAAACATCTCATTTTTCATACTACATTAGACCTAACCATGTGCTTCAAACCCATGATTATGTTATTATAATATATTAACTTAGAACTTAGGGTCTTAAGAGGTCATACTAATATTATTGCAATTGCAGTCGGAATTATAGTTGTGACATGCTATTTAAAACCATGAAGTTCAGATTATGCGGTGACCACAGTATTCTTAACCTGCAATGCTAAGTACAATACCTTGTTTGAACATGAAAGATAGCTCTCACCCCAACCGCCATCCTCACATTGCATTTTCAGTAGAAAATCAACACCTCTACGCACTGCTAAGCAATTCCCATAAGTCTTTCCAGCAGCTTTCAGCCCCACGAGTGCAAACCATGTCCCGTAAGTGAAACAAATTGCCCAATTTCCATACCTGAACCAAATGGCAAAGTTCATATTTACGTACATCCATGCCCAAAATTTGGTTTCATGACTTCATCTTAGTTTTAATTTATCGAACTGCAACTAACATTATAGCTGCAATATTAACAATTTTTAGTTACGGTATAACTCGTAATTTGAAACTTTCGTTAGATCACTAGTTTTGATTTTGCAGAGTAGCAGGTACCATGAACCATCAGGCTTCTGACTCTTTTGGAGATATTGTACAGCATTTTCTATGAATTTGTTAATTTCTTTCCTCCTGTGTTCAGGGTACAGCTTCTTGAACTTGACCAGTGCCTGGATTGAAGATGATGTGCACTCAACGTACCTAATTCAATAACCATGTCAACAGTCAAATGTCAGGCAATCCATGGACTAGATATACTATAGTATGTATTGAAGACCACAGGTATAAAGTCTTACTCGTGCTCTACAACAACATTCTCGATGAACTCTATGGGATTGAACATCTACACAAGCCCCAAATGATTAATGAAAAAAAAAGAAGAAATAACACAACAAAAGAGAGGAAATGATGAGAAGAAAAATGTGGATTGTGTTGAGAAAGGTTTTCCTGAGACTAACCTCCAACCATTTCGGACCTCGTACGTCCTCCCAAGCTGTTACACCACCATTTTCACTCTGAATTTTTTTAATACAAATTAGGAAGAGTATAGTGGAGCTCTATCATTGATATACCAAGAACAGATTCAGAAACGTATACTGATAATGGAAATCACCAACTTACCTGCATGGAGAGTATTACATTGACAGCTTCATGTAACCTATGGAGCTCCATTTTCTCAACACCCAAATGTGGAGAAAATATAGTGGCAAATAGAACACACTGCAAAACATGACCGAATATTCATGGAGAGTGATTATTAAGGGCTATGCCTCAGTTGATCATCTTAATTAAGTTTAATCAACTTAATTACCTTCAATGCTTCTGCAGTGCAATCAGAAACTTGCCAACCATGATCTCTATCAGAAAAAGTCCATGAGCCTTTAGAAATGTGTCGATACATGCTTTTGAAGTCACCAGAAGGATTTTCCAAGACCTTTAACATTCATGTGAAACCTAAATGAGTAAATCATACAAAAAACTTATGCCTACATCCAAAAAAAAAACAATGAGTTTTGCAACCTGAGAATTCCTTATAAAATCATACGCTTTTCTTAATGTTGGCTTCAGTTCATCACCGAGGTCACTTTGAAGCAAAGCTTGAAAGCCAAAAGTAGCATCCCAGAGTTGACTACCAATGCTCTGCATGTGAAATGTGAAATGTTGCATCAAAACCTTAACTACGACTTCTACAATAGTAAATGTTATATATATATATAGTCTAACCTGAACTTTCATTCCATCTTCTTCAAGCCATAAATAATCTGGAACTCTAGCAAGATGTTTCTTGAAGGAATCACCATTAGGATCTTCAACCCAACAGGCAAGCATGCACAACGTCTGCAATTATATTGCCATATAAATAAATAGTAATCAAGTTAGTAAATTGTGGATTGCGGCTGCAAGCTATTGTGGCTGCAATTACAGGCATTAAAAGCACAATTATCATAAATTCCCAACTGGTATGACAACCTGCAATTTAAAACTTCCATGCTTACTAATAAGAGTTACATTATCCAATTTTATATTTAAATATATACATATACATTATCAAAAAAAATTTACTAATCTTATTCATCACCTTTTCAACACATCCAATGCAAATGTATCGACTGTTTTCATCTTCATAATGGATGTGCTTCATCGTTAATTCAAGAGCCTTCTCTCTAACCAATTTTTTAAGTGGCCAACGAGTGAGTAAAGGTTCTGAGAGTACATACAGACCATCCCAGATGAAGTCTTGAAGGCTTGAATGGGGATAATAGACATCCTCCTGAAAAAAGAAACAAACATATATAATATTAATTATCTGATTATGAGTATGATGATAGCAGTATAATATGAATAGTGTATATGGATAGCTTCTTTGAAGATGAATTTAGAGAAACTAGTTAAGAACCTTTGCACATAAATAGCGAGCTTCTTTCCAGTTAATGGTTTCATATGGTTGGGTGAAGATTTCTTCTCTCAGTTGTAGAATGAGAGGTGTAATAGGGCCTACAAACCTCTTACCATATAAGTATGACATAGGCAAGTATATCAGTCGACTGTAACACCAAAGAATGCCTGCACGAACAAAAATGAAAATAAGATGTTAAATTATGGATCGCGAGTTATATTGCGGATACATGTTATTTTTATGATATGACTAAGAATAATATAGACATAATTATAAAAGATCAATATAACGAAATGGACTGTGTAATTTCTAATTTGCCCTCCTATGATCCATGCATGATTTCAAAAGAAATTTCGAGCTTAAAACCAATTCTAAGCTTTTGATCAAACATGAATACTCGAGTTTGAACCTGACTTGTTATAATATACGAGCTTCGTGTTCAAGTTCGAACCTCTTCAAACTTGTCTTAACTAATTGAATTTTGAGTGAGTTGATACAAGTTCTAATTTTTTATAATTAATTAGGTTTAAAGATAATTGTCAAATTCGAACTCAAGATAAGATCCGTCACTTTTAATTACCTAAATCTAATTTTAACTTCATCAAACTTGGTTTGATTCATTAAATTAGAATTAAATTAAATTAAGTCTGATCAAAATTTTTGTTATTATTATTTACTTGGAATTTCATTTGTTAAATCGCTAACCTGAATTCATAGGAAAGTTAGGCAAAATCTGAGCCTCTGGTATCAGTGGAATGCATCCAGACCAATCAAAGAGACCTAGTATCTGAAAAACCAAAAGATAATCAAACAGAATGTGAAAATCTGTGATTATAAAACCTTATTTATAGCTAATTTTAACACTATTTACCGCTAGCCAAATTTTTCCCCAAGATAGTATGTATGTTGCTCCTCCATGGTCAAGAATCCACTTCCTAGCTCTTGCACAGTCAGTATTATCCACTCCTTCTCCAAACATACGCAAGCTAATGTAATTGAAGACTGTACAAAACATGTTGCTGGGACTCTCTAGGTGCAATCCCCACCCACCATCTTCATTCTGCAACATAACTCTATCTAATCAATAGACTTCATTACATACTTTGTCCTTCTAAGTTGGACCATCATTTTAGATTGACCCCGTATTTTTTTACATCCAAAGTTTTAAATTAAAGATTGAGGTGTACAGGAATTACAACAAATTCCAATCAGCAATTGGAACTTTCTGTGATATAAATACCTACCTGATGATTGTAGGTGTAACGTAAGATTTCCTTACGGTGCTCGGCGGGGAAAAGAACGTTTAGATGTCCAGTTATGTAGGCAGTGAAGGCCTACAATTGAACACACGTTTTGTGTAATTAACTTAAGCCAAGGATTAGTATAATATATATCGAAAATTTCAGATTTAAAAAAGAAAACTAAAGTTTAGTATAATAACCGGGTTAGAACAT
The DNA here is from genome assembly GCA_025629825.1 of Erythroxylum guanchezii. Classification (NCBI taxonomy): domain Eukaryota; kingdom Viridiplantae; phylum Streptophyta; class Magnoliopsida; order Malpighiales; family Erythroxylaceae; genus Erythroxylum; species Erythroxylum guanchezii. The sequence continues at coordinate 746,431 of JAOTAX010000003.1, forward strand.
GCTTATCCTCGTCTAATCGAGTTCGAAATTGAATTGGAATTTATCAATTTTCTTTTTGAACTTTAACTCAGAATTTTAAAAAGATTACGTGAACGGTCTTATTTATTATTAATTATAATATTGATATAATTTAAAATTAAGACCTCTTTATGATATAACACTTTGATGTCGTATTAAGAAATTCTGCAACCCAATTAAGAAATTGTGCAATTCAAAAACTAGAGATCATCTTAGATATTATTTTTGAAATATATGATATTAAATTTTCATTCTCTTTTAGAATTCAACTACACGGTCAACATAAACACCTATGTTTAAAAGTTGAATTAAAAATTAAATTGGTAAAATTGTAAATTTTAAAATTAAAAGTTAAACAAGTTTTAAATCTTTATAAAATTGGATATATAATAAATATTAAACAAAATTAAAGAATTTGAAACGTAATTAAACAAGGCAACTATTCTTAATTAAAGAAGCTAAATTTTAATGAAATATAAAAATTATTAAATAAAAATTAATTAGTTTATTTTATTTTAAATACACCTATTAATTATAAAAATGACCAATTTTTAATAAAAAATAGTATTAAAATAAATCGATAAATCGGTTTTTTAATCGTTGATACAGACAACAACCACTGTGATGAATATCATTAAGTTTCGTGTTTACTTACCAAGAGGGGGAAGTAAAACATTACGCCTGAGTTTTCAGATGGCCAATGCCCATCACCACCCTGCAAAGCTGACAGGAAACTTGCAGCTCTTCTTACCGCAGCCGTGACCTTCTCATACGATACCTCCTCTCCATCGTCAATTTTCACTTGGGGTATTGTTTGTTTGAAGTTTTTCTCCCTGAAAACCTGAACCTCGCAACAAATAGAGTATCTTAAGCTCAACTACACTACAAACCTCAAAAGCTGATTATGGACGAAACTATTAACCAGGAATGTGTATATGTAATATATATTACTTGGAATTGCCAAAGAAGAGCGGAGCTGCCCTTGACCTTAAACCTGCTTTCTTGGAAGTTTTTGCGAGCTTCTTCTACCTCAGCGCGTTCTTCAGGTGTGCCAGCATTTGGATCAAACTCCCATATTTGTCTACCAACATAGCTGTTTGTGGAGAATAAGTAAGGGTTATTGCCACCTTCACCAATCCTCAGCCTCCACATATCTATCTTCCGTCCTTACTTGACGGCTTGATTACACTAAAACTTTTAATTAGCTACACACAGGACAAATTTGGAGTAGTCCTTCCAAGTGAAAGGTAGAGTTCAGGAAACAAAGAAGTGTTTAGCTGTGTCAGCATTCAAAGGAGATGTTGAACACTGAAAACTGCTTTAATGATTGGGAAGAAAGTGAATGCGTGTCTATGTCCTTATGCGTCAGATAAGAAGGTGACATGCATCCTATTTGTAATCATCTAAGCAGTCGGTCAAGCCAGCCAGGAAAGTCATTGCCATTACTAACAGCTTAGGAATATGGATACTATCGTGCACGATCTCAACTTGGATTCCTCAAAGTTATCACATTATTTTTTAATCAGTTTTTGAATTTTAGGTCATTATTGTTGATTCTTTTTGGGGTGAAATGAGGAGTGAATGATGTAATCCTAATTTCACTGAGGCCAAATATGCACCAGTTGATTTTCAAATTTATTTTCTCTCTGTAGCAATATTAAAATGTTTCTATAAATAATTGCCATACAAGAGCTTGTGATTCATGATCGCAAGAACAAATATACTTTCTCAATGTAGAAAGCTACAGTTGTCTATTAAGATTATGTTTCTGTTAAGATCTTGTAGATCTCGTATCTCATATTTTTATGCCAACATGGTTGATTGATGCCCCGAGGGAAACGGGTCAAACGACCGTGCTTGGTACTAGCACTCAAGAGCACGTCTCCTCCACGACATCTTACAATGATTTCCGTTGCGAGAATTTCTATTTTTATTTCTATTTTTTATTTTTATTCTTAAATTTAGTCCAAACAAAAAATATGGTTGTTTGAATTTATAGTTTCTGATTTTGGTTTTGATTTCTTTCTGTTTTTAAAAATTATGAAAATTATAAAAAGCAATTTTTGTTTCTTATTTATGTTTTTTAATAACTTGATTTACTATCATTTAAATATATATTATTTAATTTTGAATAAAATTGTTAATAATTTAATTCAACATTATATATTTAATAAATTAAAATTAATTACCAATAAAAATATGAATAGTTTATTTTTTTAATTAAATTATATGTAATTAAAATTTAATAATTATTAATAAATATAATTAAATTTAAAATATATAAATATTCAAATAAAATTTGATTTAATAATTAAAATATATTTAAAATAAACATTAATTTTTAAATAAAATTTTGATTTTTAAATTATTTAATTTATTAAAATACCATAATTTTATTAATAATTTATTAATATATATTATATAAGAGATTAAATAAATTTATTTAATTAAAATAATTTATCTTTAAATTTTATCTAATATATAATTATTATTAGTGATACAAATATAACTACATTAACATTAACAATCAAACAAGTTTTTGTTTTTATTTGAAAGAAAAACATAAACAAAAAACTGAAAACTATAACAAAAAAATATCAACAAAATCCTAAACTTTTATTTTTATTTAAAAATAGAAATAAAAACTAAAATTAAAAAATAAAAATAAAAAAAATAGAAGTAAAACTAAAAGGTATTAATAAAACAAGCAACGGTCGCCGTTACTGAATTATATGAATTTTTCATTCCCATTTGGAACCTCTGAAAACTATAACAAAAAAATAACAACAAAATCCTAAACTTTTATTTTTATTTAAAAATAGAAATAAAAACTAAAATTAAAAATTAAAATAAAAAATAGAAATAAAACTAAACGGTATTAATAAAACAAGCAACGGTCGCCGTTACTGAATTATATGAATGTCTCATTCCCATTTGGAACCTCCGATGGAAATGCATGCATTAATTCACTTGTGCAAATTCCTAGTTAGGTAGGGCATTGTAGCTTTTTCTTTATTTTAAAAGAGTTCTTATCGATCTTGTTAGAATTTGTAAGATATTGAATTTATGGGAGTCCGAGTCGGGGTTACGAGTCCAGCAGAAATTTTGGGCATCGTAACCTGAGTAGGATGTGCCTTGAATTAGAGAAAAATCACCGCCGATATGGTACATGGACTGGTGCTAGACTCATACAGGTTAGAGAGGATTAAGAAGTCAAAGTGATAATAACACTAATGTCAATAGTGTATTAGACAGTAAATTTGTGGTACAAAATTTGTGAATGGAGCAAAAATATAATTTCACTTACATGTAACCTTAAACTATAAATACTTTAATTAGAGTTTTGTATTGGATGGAATAATGTACACTTGACTTTGTTTTATTTTCTTACAATAATAAAAATATATATTTCTATACTTATTCGCGTAATTCACGTTGATCGAATCATGTAAATTTTGTAATTTTATTTCGTTGATTTTCTTTTCATATCTCTAGTTTGTGTGATACAAATACTATATAATTTAACTGTTTTCAAAAATACTTGCATAGTGGGTAACTACTCTATCAAATAGTTGTTTTAAAGTTAGTATAAAGTCCCATAAAGATGTAATTCATAATGAATTATAATTATTGGCTAGTTGATGCATGATGATTAAAAGTAGACTTTAAATCAATATTATGAATATCATACTAATATTGGTACCAGATTTTGTTCTACTACGATATTGTACTGATATCTATTAATATAGGGTACTATTTCGAGTAAGTTTTAAAATTATGAAATAGTTCTTGAAATTTTTTAAGATGTCAAAATAATCTCTCAATATATTGTACTATATAATTTATAATTTTATATTAACTTTGTTTCCAAAAAGCATATATAACAACAGAAATTTGAAATAACAATAGTATATTTATTTCTATTAATATTACTTTTCACATATTTCACTTATAAACAATAACCATAATTAATATGAAAAAAGATCATTTGATTATCAAAAAAATAAAGTAAGAATAATACAAAGTACTTTAAATGTTAAAATTTTATCATATAATAAATAATAATAATATCAAAACATCAAATGAAAAATATAATAAAGATCTATGATTCTCTAAGTATTACAACAAAAGTTTATGTCGAGGAACACAATCAACTAAAAGTGAAATTTGAAACAAAAATATTTACAATTATATTATATTACATATATAGAATTTAACATATATATCAAATATAAGTGAAACTAAAAGAGGGGAAGAACTGAAAACTTCAAATTTCATTTAATCAAATATTCGCTCAAATCGCATTGATCTCAATTCTTATTTGGTATAAAATCTTCATCATTGAACGAAGTCTCGTCTCATCATCACCATCATTTAAATTCATTACATCAAAGAACACGTCGATGCTTTTCCATCCAAGAATACCTCTCAAGTCACTCTCATATATTAAATTCAGTTCCTTCAAAACTCAATTTGCTAAAAGATCAATATGGTCAAGGCAAATTGGATCTATAGAATTACTTGTTCTATTAAGAGTCCTAGTAAACAAATAAAATAAACTTATCAAGAAATTATATTCAACTTAATGATAATAGTAGCATACCTTTTTCGAAGCTTTAAGTTATATCGAACAAAAACCAAATTGTTCAATCTTTTGCGTTCCAATCTATTCATTTTCATGGAATGAATTAATTCAAATATGTTCTAATTCCTTTTACACCGTTTTACACTCACACATTAAATCATAATATGAATTACAAAAATTTGCAATTCTGGATCGCGACTTTCAAATTAGTCCCACCAAGCAACTATAAGATAATAAAGTAATATTATAAAAAATAAAGTGCTGATTAATTTTTAATAAGTAAAAAAAGTGAAAAATATATACCTGGATTATACTTAACAAATACAATGAGCATCCTAAAATCACCAGAAGCATCCTTATAATCCTTTTTTCTTGTGAGCTTAGGAGATTTTATACAATATTATGAAGCAACAATTGTTGTAATAGTTAATAATATTGGGTTAATTACTTAAAAAATCTTAAACTTTCTTCAATTTTTAATTATAGCCCGAACTTTAAAGAGTAGCAATAAAATGCCCAAACTTTCAAATTTTTTCAATTCTGGTCCTACGTTAGTCTCACCATTATCTTTGTTGACATGGCACAACCACGTGTCGATGCTTGTCCCTAATTAGACACCTCAGCTAGTTTAGGAGAAGGTTGTATGATTAGTGAAACGATGTCATTTAGCTTTGATAGTAAATTGACGTCGTTTAGTTTTGATAGTAAAACGACGTCGTTTCAGCTAAAATCAGATGAAAAATCTTCTGCCTCTCTTCTCTATCGCGCAATGATAAAAACTCTGTAACCTTAAGTCCCCCAAATACCCCAAAGTTGGAGCTTCTTCTATCGTGCATTGGTGCTTCTTCTATCTTTGTGATTTCGTGCGTTGGCGCTTCTTCTATCTCTGTAATTTCTTTATTAGGTAAAAACTGAAGAAGCAGTCGCCGGACTTCCTGTGGCACCGACTAGGGTATAATTGGTCCTCTCTCTCTCTATTCTTCTTTCCATTCCGAATAGAGTAATTGAATGTATGAAGGTCAACTTGCATTTCATCTAGGTGTTTAATGAAAAAATATGATTTCTATTTGGCTTGTTTTATGCTCTAATATTTAATATTTGGATCAACTTGCATTCCATTTGGTAAATACTGAATGCATTCCATTTGGTAATTACTGAAAAATATGATTTTTATTTGGTAATTATTGAATGCATTCCATTTTGTTTGTCTCAAAATTTGACTGTAGTTTCTTATTTGTATGTTGTGGATACATTCTTTTTTTAAGTGGTACATCTACAAAATGACTTACTTATGATCGTTTTAGTAGGTGAGGCTGCTAAGTTGTGAAGTATTGTGAAAAAAAAATTCAGGAAATTTGTAAAGATATGTTTTTGGTGCCTTTCCATCATTTCAGTTTGTATTATCCTTACATCCAAAAATGTGGGTATATTATTCTGATGCAATCATACTAACCTATTTCTGTGCATTGTTAATTGTTGTTTCTTTTTTTTCTTTTTAGTTGTTACTTCTTTTTTTTCTTCTTGTAATATTTATCATTTCGTATTTAGTCACAGTTTACCTTTCCAGATGTTGGTCATTTTTGAATTTCATTATGGTGGAGTGTTGGAAAGGCAGGAAAATAAATGTGTTAGGGATAAGATTAAAAGAAAAAAGAATATGGGAATTGATGAACTAAGCATGCTAGTTCTAAAAGGGATTTCTGAAGATAAAGGACAGATTCATCTCTATGTTTTACAAATTTCCACATTACTCCATTAGAAGCTTGATGGAGTTAAGCTTAAAGCATGACAATGACATGTTGGATATGTTGAAAAATTGGAAGAATTGAATTGTCAGAATGTTCAAATATACTATGATCATGGTTATAAGAATCCTATGACAGATGGTGGAGTCAAATTCTAATGATGAATTGGAGCAAGATGAGGGGTTGTTTCATGTTGAATTGGAGCAAGATGAGGACTTTACTGTTTTGCAGGATAATGATTCTGGTGATGATTTAGTTGATGAGGAGTTCTTTGGAACTGATGATAAAAAATATTTTAATGCTAGAACAAATGAGAGGGGGTGTGTGAAGACTTCACAAAGTGGGTTTGAATTCGACAATGTTGTTGATGGTATCGGTGGAAGTGAAAACAATTTCAATGAAGTTGGTGATCATTTGAACTATACTGGAAGAGCAAAAAGAAGTTCGTATTGTGCAAATAGTGATTATGATAACAGTGATGATGAAATTCAATCACTAGTTCCTAGTGATGATAAAGCATCGATACCAAAAAAGAAATACATTAGTTTTAATCCAAAAGTTGAAATGACAGATTTTAAGTTTGAAATCAGAATGAAATTCAAGGACGAGAAGCAGTTGAGGGAAGCTATAAGGAAATATGCAATTATAAATGGGTATAATATTTCAATGGCGAGATCTGGTGTACGAATGGAAGTAGTTTGTGATGCACATTGTCCTTTTCGGGCGTATGCTAGTTGGATTGGAAATGAGAAACATTTGTTATGAAAATAGTCGAAAACACTCATATCTGCAGTAAAGTGCAGAGGAATAAGCAAGCTAGCCAGAAATGGATTGCCAATGAATTCATACACAAGTTTAGGAGGAACCCTAATTGGCCTATTAGTGAAATAATGAATGATCATTAATCAAAATATGCACTAAAGGTCATTAAAATTCAATGTTATAGGGCTAAGTGAGAAGCAATTACTGTGCTTCGGGGATCAACGAAAGGTCATTATACGAAGTTACGGTCTTATGGACATGAGTTAATGCGAGCTGACAAATATGGAAAGTTTATTATTGAATGTAATTTTGATGAACAAGCCGGAAGACCAATCTTCAAAAGATTTTATGTGTTCCGTGCTTTAAAGTATGGTTTTCTTGGTAGATGTAGGAAGATTATTGGGTTAGATGGATGTTTTCTTAAGACTTTCCTTGGTGGTGCATTATTATCTGCTGTTGGTCATGATGGAAACAATCAAATGTTTCCTATATGTTGGGCTATAGTTAAGGGAGAAAACTTTCAATCATGGAATTGGTTTTTGACCATTCTTGTTGAAGATCTCCACATAAGTGGAATCATAGACTTTCGTAAGTGATCAACAGAAGGTAAACTTTAAATATCCATATATCTTATGTTCATGTGTTTATGTGATCAACATTTAATTAATTTATGTAACTATTTGTTTTACATAGTTTAGTGGAAGCATTAAAGAACTTGTTTCCAGAAACTTAACATAGAAAATGTGTCTGTCATATGTATGCAAACTAGTCTAATGTTCATAAAGGGCATATGTATAGAGGACTTTATTTTGAAAAACGATGAAAAACGATGAGGTAATGGAGGGGTTGAAGAGCTTGTCAATGAAGGCTTATGAGGATTTTAAAAGTAGGAATCCGAAGACATTTATGAAGGCCTTTGTAAGCACAAGACCGAAGTGTGAAATAGTACATAACAATATTTCAAAGATGTTTAAAAGATTCATTTGTGAAGCTCGTAGTAAAAGCTTGATAAGTATGTTAGAAGACATTCGAGTTTCTTTAATGACTCGGATACATGAAAAAGAGATGTGATGATTAAATGCACAAATGAGATTTGACCTAGAGTGAGGCAAAAAATAGAGGTAGTACAATAGGATGTAAGATATTATATGCTCAGGACAAATGGAAATTTGAAATTTGAAGTCAGTATCTTTGCGAACGAGTACATCGTTGACTTGCAAGCACGAACTTATCAATGTAGACTATGGGATTTAACTGGGATTCCATGTAAACATGTTGTGGCTTGTATATCTTATCAATGGGAGGATATCGATGCTTATATGAATCAATATTATAAGCGTGATTCTTATTTAAAGACTTACCAGTTTGCTATGGAACCCATTAATGGTCCTAAGTTTTGGCCAAAGACTAAAAATCTTCAACCAATATTACCTCCACTGATTAAGAAGATGCCTGAAAGACCAAAAAAGGCAAGAAAAAGGGATCATACTGAAGAACCTCGCAATTCCAACAAATCGACCAAGGTTGGAGTAGTTAAGAGATCTTATCATTCTCATGAAATTGGCCACAATATAAAAGGATGCAAAAATAAGAATCAACCTCCAAGTCAACCTGAAATTGTTAAGGTAGATATTTTAGTTGTGTAACAAATGTGTTCTTATTCATTAAGTATTTTAACTTTAGGTTTATCTTCAATGTGTATAATGAGGAGAAAAAGAGGAAGGCCACCAAAATAAGTATATACTGAACCCCCTTCATCCAATACTCGTAGCGGTTAAGTAGGTAGATCGATATAATCAGTATCTACAGGATCAAATACTGCATCTTCCATGTTACGAAGGGAGACAAGAGTGGTTAGTTAACCTTAAGTATAAAATTTAGGTTGTTTTCTAACTTATATAACATTATCATTCTTTTTGTTTTTATAGGCACGTAGAGGATATGGAGTAACATTTGGGGAAGTTTCTAGGAATATCTAATTTACAGTAAGTCATTTAAATTCATGTTTATACTACTTATATGTAATTATAAGGGAGATTATAATATTTACATAATTGGTTGCTTATACTTCATAGATAGGTAAGAGTCAATCTCCAGTGTTACAACCTCCTAATACTAACACAATAACAATATAAGCATCCCAAAGTACACTTGCAAATACAACTCAACCTAAGAGAAGGATCAAACTAATGGCTAAAAGATCTGCTACTTGGAAATCTTTATAGTTGGTGAGTATTGCTTCATTACCTAATTCAAACATGTATATGTATTGATGTTGAATCATTAGACAAATACTGCACCTTGTTATAGAGTCTTGCTTCAAGCATGGCTAGTTTAATGTATTTATTGATTTCTTTTGCCCTCAGTGGCTATGGAAGTAAGTTATTAAATGATTATGGTCTAGTTTTTGTATGACATTTGGATGAAAAGTTTTTCTTTCTCTTTTCATTTGTATGTTTTTGGTGAAACAAGTGATAGTTCCTTTGTGTATGTGTGTGTGTGATCTTGATGACATCTCTTTTAAGCTAAATCATACTTCTAAATTTCTACTAGTTACTGGTTATGTAAAGATGGTGTGAGTGATCAAATACTGCAGAAGTCCCTGGATTAAGCCTTTGGAGCTGGAGCTGATTGCACACCAATCTATCTGAGAAAGTTGGATGACAGAGGCATGGTTTTGAATTTGGAGCTTTAAAAGTTTGTAGAATAATGTCAGTGTCTGTAACTTATGTATTTGCTTGTTTGATCTTACTCTATAATTTACTCTTCAAAAATGATATTGACTTAGTTTTTTAATTTGGATATTTATTCTACATAAAAATTTGTTTGCTTTTGTAACCATAGTTATCGAAAGCTTTTTCACAATTTAGTTTGGTTTATTTTGAACTTATTAAACTAATTATGCAACATAACATAACAAAATGAACATATAACCATCTTGTAATAGTTGCTAAATATAAAATATTTATCTTCATAAAAATAATATTTTATTGTCTATAGTGTTATATAAAGACATTAGTTGAAGTGTGACCAAGTGCGAGTATTGCTTTTATCTAAGTGGCAAGGATTTAAGTTTTTTCTTTTTGGAAATGGTATTTAATAAGCCTTAAAGTTATGAAGAGATGATATTCTCTCAATCTCTCTTAACACAATCATATAAATATTCTTGTTACTTGAATATGCTCGTCCTCTTATTTCCTTGTTATTGTAAAGAAGTTTGAAAAGTAGGGAATAACGTGTGAAGGCTTGTGGCAGTACTCATATGGAGAGGTTCCATAGTGGGTTTGGCAGCCTTAAAAGAAGAAGAAACCCCCTATACTTTCCTTTACGCTACTAAAAAACAATTAAACTAGAGGATAAGTAATTATGAATGATACAAATGTAATTATAATTAATAGATGGAATTTTGTAATAATTGCAGTTACTTCTACAATGTAA
>JAOTAX010000003.1:784867-800576 GCA_025629825.1 Erythroxylum guanchezii
AACTGGAAAGCAGCCCGCCATTTATGTGCAAAGGTTCTTAACTAGTTTATCTAAATTTATCTTCAAAGAAGCTAGCAAAGGTTCTTAACTAGTTTATCTAAATTTATCTTCAAAGTAGCCATCTATTTATACTATTTATATTGTACTCATAATCAGATAATTAATATTACAAGTCTGTTTGCTTTTCTTTTTTTTTCAGGAGGATGTCTATTATCGCCATTCAAGGCTTCAAGACTTCATCTGGGATGGTCTCTATGTACTCTCAGAACCTTTACTGACTCGTTGGCCGCTTAACAAATTGGTCAGAGAGAAGGCTCTTGAAGTAACGATGAAGCACATCCATTATGAAGATGAAAACAGTCGATATATTTGCATTGGATGTGTTGAAAAGGTAATGAATAAGATTAGTAAAATTGGACAATGTAACTCTTATTAGTAAGTATCAAAGTTTTAAATTACAAGTTGTAATAGCAGTTTCCGTCCTAACCATCATCGGAATTTATCATAATTGCTCTTTTAATACAAGTAGTTGCAGCTACAATCCACAATTTAACAACTTGATAAATACGATTTGTATGGCAATATAATTGCAGACATTGTGCATGCTTGCCTGTTGGGTTGAAGATCCTAACGGTGATTCCTTCAAGAAACACCTTGCTAGAGTTCCAGATTATTTATGGCTTGAGGAAGATGGAATGAAAGTTCAGGTTAGACTATATATATACATATAACATTTACTATTGTAGAATAAGGGTTCGATGCAACATTTCACATGCAGAGCATTGGTAGTCAACTCTGGGATGCTACTTTGGGCTTTCAAGCTTTGCTTGAAAGTGACCTCGGTGATGAACTGAAGCCAACAGTAAGAAAAGCGTATGATTTTATAAGGAATTCTCAGGTTCCATAACTCAAACAAGTTTTTCTTTCTTTTGATGTAGGCATAAGTTTTTGTATGATGTACTCATTTGGTTTTCACATGAATGTTAAAGGTCTTGGATAATCCTTCGGGTGACTTCAAAAGTATGTATCGACACATTTCTAAAGGTTCATGGACTTTTTCTGATAGAGATCAAGGTTGGCAAGTTTCTGACTGCACTGCAGAAGCATTGAAGGTAATTGAGTTCATTGAATTTAATTAAGATGATCGGTTGAAGCAAAGCCATTAATAATAACTCTCCATGACTATTGTTTCGTGTTTCTCAGTGCGTTCTATTGGCTACTATGTTGTCTCCACAACTGGGTGCTGAGAAAATGGAGCTTCCAAGGTTACATGATGCTGTCAATGTAATACTCTCCATGCAGGTAAGTTGGTAACTTGGATTATTAGAATATGTTTCTCAATCCGTTCTTTACTACCAGTAGGGGTGCACAATTAATTCCAGAGCTTCACTACTCTTTGTAATTTGAGTAAAAGAAAATTACAGGCAAAAAATGGTGGTGTAACAGCTTGGGAGGACGTACGAGGTCCGAAATGGATGGAGGTTAGTCTCAGGAACACCTTTCTCAACACAATCCAACTTCTTTTTATCATCATTTCTTCTCTGTGTAGATGTTCAATCCCATAGAGTTCGCAGAGAATGTTGTTCTTGAGCACGAGTAAGTCTTTAGACCTCTGTCGTATAATATCACTGACTCGCAGTCATTTGATAGTTGACATGATCACTGAATTAGGTACGTTGAGTGCACATCATCTTCAATCCAGGCATTGATCATGTTCAAGAATCTATACCCTAAACACAGGAAGAAAGAAATTAACAAGTTCATAGAACATGCTTTACAATATCTGGAAAAAATTCAGAAGCCAGATGGTTCATGGTACGTGCTCCTCTGCAAAAAACAAAATTAGTCTGGTGGAACAAAATTTTTGAATTCTGAATTGTGAGTTATGTTACTTACCTGTGTAATTACGATAAATTGCGATAACATATCAACATTGTAGCTGCAATTACAGTTCAGTATGTAATCTAAAACCTAGAAGGAACCATTATTTTTTAGCATGGATATACAAAGTTTAACTTTGGCATTTTGTACAGGAATGGAAATTGGGGAATTTGTTTCACTTATGGGGCATGGTTTGCACTTGTGGGGCTGACAGCTGCTGGAAAGACTTATACAAATTGCTTGGCAGTAAGGAAAGGGGTTGATTTTCTACTGCAAATACAATGTGAGGATGGTGGTTGGGGTGAGAGCTACCTTTCCTGTTCAAACAAGGTAAATTCCACAGTTATTACTAATAGAAATAACAGTGAGCCGAGTTGAGTCTGAGTTCAATTTTTTTACCTATCGCTAGGCCTAAAAAGTCTGAACTCCGATTAAGTTTTAAGTTCAACAAAATCATATTTTTTACAATCCAAATATCAGTCAAATCTGATTTTTGGATGTCTTCGAGATAAGATCATACTATTTTACCTTCCCTAATTAATATGTGGTGTAACAGAAGAACACAGAGTGACTTGAAGAAATGTGAAGTATCAAATAGAAATCTTATATGGTATAATTCATTACTTTCAGGTTTATACCCCCCTTGAAGGAAATCGATCCACATTAACTCAAACTGCATGGGCTATGATGGGATTAATTCATTCAGGACAGGTTAGATCATTATTTCTTTTGTTCATTACTTTTTTGAACATGTGCAAAACCATTTTGGTCCCTTTAACAGGCATTTAGAGATCCCACTCCTCTTCATCGAGCTGCAAAGTTGCTCATCAATTCTCAAATGGAAGACGGTGGTTTTCCTCAACAGGTATCAACTGCATATTTTTTACAAAACACCAACTTTGTTTACTGTTCTAAATAAAATGTAAATACTGAAGGTAAATTTTGTATTTTAATGTCTCCACTAAAATTTAAATTAGACTTCAATGTTTGACAATATTAAAAAAAAAACAATTCTTAAATTATTGTCAGGATCTTATTAATTTTGTTGATTTAGCCTTTCTTTAATTTAAACATCTGTATTCCTAACTGATCTATTGACATGGCCAAAGTTTTTGAACTTAAGGATCTAGATTAATTACGATAGGTGACTGACATGAACGTTGTACCTAAAGCACAACCTAAGCATATTTATATATGTGAGATAATCTAAAATTCAATTAAATCAAATTTGATCTATTGACTTTAGAGTAGGTTATGTCAGACTAATTTGAATTATATATTTCTACTCTCTCTAGTGACGTATACATTTTGCTTATTTTCCTATTTAATTCAACAAAATTTTGATTCTTTTATTTATGAAAAAGGGTATCATCTTCTTGTTTAAAGGTAAAAGATATATTTTAATCTTTAAATTTTTTTAATCAAAATTTAGGTTTGACTCGTATATTTTACTTAATGGTGTTTAAAAGTTATTTTAATTGACCTTCAAATAGAAAGAATTATTAAATCTAATTAAGATTTTGATAACCTAAATTTAGGTGATCCTCTTTTCTTGATGGAACACAACTATTATAATTAGTATGTAGTTAAATTAACATACCAACTCGTATAAAGCTCTTACGATTTTTTTTTTGTTTTTAAATGAATTGGAATGACAATTTAACTTCTACAATAAAAATAGATATGTCTCCTATAAAAAAAATACTTCACATAAGTTTAAGGGCTTAAACTTATGGAAATTATGATTAGAGTTAGAGATTCATTTGCTCTAATTATCATTAATTTGTTGTTTCTGGCAGGAACTTATGGGAACTTTTCATTCTAATTGCATGCTACACTATGGCATGTATAAACATGTCTTCCCTTTATGGGCTCTGGCAGAATACCGCAAGCTTATTCCATGTCCATCCACTGGCTAAAGTATGAGAGTCTATGTCAATCTTAGCATTAAAAGAAGTGGGAAGTCAAGCAATATCTTGTTTGTTAGTTTAAATATTAACCTATGAGAAGTTATATCATAGTCATACTTTGTGGCCAATTGTATATTCTATTTATATATCTATATATTAAAGTTGGAACGATGAGAAAATATTTGCGAATAATGTGACATAGTAATAACCTGCAACATAAAATTGTTTTTTTAATGTCAAATAAACTCGACAACAAAAAATTATGTGTAACTTTTTTTAAAGATAAGTATGAAAAATATTTATTTTCTAACAAATTATTTGAAAATTGAAAATACAAACGTTTGTTAAGAATACAATTATTGTATAATAATTAAAGAATTAAAATAATAAATACGGAAAGTATTGATGATTTTGTAAGGTCTCATATTCATATCCTTTTGTCCTATTAAGATTTTATTTCAATTACATAATTCATTATTAGTTTTCATGTAATCAATAATTAATTTATAGACAATATAATATATCTTTAATTTAATTAATAATAAACATTAAAAAGTCATTAGAGTTTTCACGTTTTAGCATACAATTCATTCAGACAAGTAAGATCATTATTACTTTGTGTTCATTACTATGTAGTTACTTGTTACTATTGAATCTACCTCTTTGAACATTTTGGTTCCTGTTAACAGGCGTTTAGAGTTCCCACCCCTCTTCATCGAGCTAGCAACAAAGTTGCTCGTCAATTCTCAATTGGAAGATGGTAGTTTCCCTCAACTGGTATTGACTCCATATCTTCTACAAGTGACTAATTAGCCTTGTGAAATGTTTTAACAAGGTTTTAAATACACTACGATTACGAACTATTACAATAATTACTTATAATTACAAGTGTTATTAACACAATTGCAATAAATCACAATAGCAATTCAGAACGTAATTACAAGAAGGAAGTGACGATTCGAAACATAATATCAATTTTGCATTACACAATTTAAAGCTCATATTTCAATTTTTGTTTTATGATCATATGTTTTTCTTCGCAGGAACTCATCGGAGTTTTCGATAATAATTGCATGGTACACAATGAATTGTATACAAATGTCTTTCCCTTACGGGCTCTCGCAGAGTATCGAAAGCATGTTTGAAATAACTTAAATTCGATGTCGCCTTGGGGTTATTTAAAAATTTAACCAACGATTGCATATAGTACAACCTTAGTCGTTCTTTCTGAGAAACCAACAAAAAAGAAATTAATTTCCTAAGTAACTAAATGCAATGTAGCCTAAACTATAGAATGAGGTGTAATTTGATTAATTACCACTAAAATTGTAATGAATTAGAAATAAACATAAAAGACTTGTTTTAGGTATTTTAAATTTAAAATGAGTGATATGAAATGGTAGTGAGTGAATGTAAAAAGAAGAAAAAAAACAAGTAATTAATAATAATAAACACAACCCTCCATTTCAATAGCACAGGCAACGTTGGACCCCGTTTTCGGAGCTCAACATCCGGAGGTATAAACTATGAGCGTATTATCCTGTAGGGTTATTTCAATGAACCCTCATTGGCCAACATTCCGTAATGGTGGTATGCCCACACCAGTCAATCACCAAAATTACAATTTGACTTCTTTAAAACAATTGCAGTTCTAAGTCTCTAGTTTATTTTGAAGCAAGAATCATCTCAATCGGAGCTCTACAGATCAAGACATGCTTAAGAAACCAAAGTATGTTCATAGCTCAGTCATGCTCTCCCAACCAACCCCTCACTTCCTTTCCATCAATCTTTTTCAAATGAACCCCAAAGGCTACCAATTTTTATGGAGATATAGAAAAATGTGTTAGGAATCTATATTGGTTCAAGAATCACTTTATTTGGAGGTCGGATGATGAAGTTATGTCCAAAAGAATCAAATATGATTCTGTTCTCAATCATATTGTACCTATCTTGTGACAATTGGCATAAATTTCACTAAAGATGTCGGATTGAGGTCATTCTTATACTGTTTGAAATAGGACTTCTAGATCTACAACTTCATGAAGACCTAAAAGCGAGATTTTGCCATTTAATGGGTCAAAATTTTAATTTTCTGAAAGTAAACAGTGTATGTCAGTTAAACGGACACACATGGGGTTAGAGGCCATTCCAGACCCAAGAAGGTCCGTTCAACGGACTTAATGTCTGTTAAATGGACATAGGTGAGGCTGGGGGTCCTCACATACCCAAAAAGGTCCATTTAACGGACCTAAAGTCCATCTAACGAACATAAGTGATACAAAACTCTCTCCAAAGCCTCTTTAATGGTTCCTACATCCATTCTAACATCATATTCACCCATAATCTTCTCAAATTCACCTCTTCTAGTGCAATATCACTTCTAAACAATTCAACCGTCAAATTGATCTCATAAAACTCTCAATTCTAAACTTATTTTATTCACCACATTCAACTACATCTCATCATTCACTATAGCTATCCTGATATACATCCTATTCAGCAGTACCAACTTGTAATGATCATATCTTTCAACTCTGATATTAAAAAATTTCATACTTTATATTGTTGGAAAGCTAGAAAGATCATCTACAACTTTCAAGAAGACAATTTTGACCAGTTCTACCTAGATTATTCCAGATTTTTCCCTGAAGTCAGAACATAATTCCTACCCCTATGAAAACGTGAAATTTGCAATGTAAAGACCTGAAAAGTCATAAGCAAACATATTGTATATATATTTCATTAACATCAAAAGATAAGAGTTTACAACGTTTTAGTGGGCATTTCGAGCTACCTTACATCATAATCCAAAAATACAAACTTTACAAGAACAATAATTACTCAAAATATGACTAATGCCTTGTTTTACATAATCTAGCTTCAAAAACAAAATATGAAAATTGGAGTGATGTCTTGACTCTTGACTCTTGACTCGATCACTCGATATCTTGCTCATCACCTGTAGATAGGAAGGAATGGGGGGTGAGCTTAAAGCCCGTAGGTAACAGTTTTATAATCAGTAATAAGCAAAAACTATTGAAAACCTTCATGATCATAGCGATTTCTCATTAAAATCCATAAAACATATATTTCTCAAATTCTCAACTTGTCAAACCAATTCACAACTCACATAATTCAAGCATTTATCAAACTTGTCAACACATGCAAACACATAAGCACATCATAATGGTTTGGGTAGATCTATAAATATGACGAGCTACACAATTCAACATAATGATCCTGTGTAGTCGTAAACTTGAGGGAGTTCATAAAGGAGCTCCGTGCTTTTAGCGGGCAAGTGGGAGAAGCCTTTAACTTGGTTAACATGCACGTGACATTCTTGAATGGACTACACCAAACTCACATAACATGTAATTCATGAATTGAAAATAGTTTGCCCATATGACACATTTTTGGAAACTTGATTTCATAAACTTGCTATTCTTTTAAAAATCATTTCCATCATTCAATTCATCAACAAATAACACAATTCATATACAAACATGTAGCACATTCTTAAAGCATTTAAAAAGCAATAAATGCACATGAATAAAGTAGTTGAAAATAATGTATTTTCATTTCTTGAAAGAAACATTAATGACTTATTACTTAATTATAAAAGTGAAACCCACCTCAAATTCCTTACTTATAACTTGCTCAAATGTGCCGTTCCTCTTGCCTCTCTTGATTTTCTTCAACATTGACAAAAATTTCCAAATCAATAGGCATTCCAATTGAGAAACTCACAAAGTACATTTGCTAAAATTGATCTTAGGATACCTAAACCCATACATTTCCTAAGCTCTTTGAACAAAAAATCTTCCAAAAATCTAAAAGATTGAAATCAAACTTACCTTGAATCTTCACCAAACAATGAGCTTCTTGGCTCTAATGGAAGCTGTTCTCTTCCTCTCTACTTTTCCCTTCTTGAATACCCAAAATCTCTCTTGAAGGATAAGAAAAAGTGAAACCTAGCTTGTTTTCTCTTCTTTCTCTATTTTCTCTCTTTGTCGTATTTTTCTCTCTTCTTCACCTCACTCACGTTTTCTCTCTTCTTCAAATACAAGTCAACAATTTGTTCTTCCTTTTATACCTTCAATGATTGCACAATGTCCATTTTGCCCCTCCTTTAATGCTTTATGATTTTTAACCTTGAGTGATCTTCCCAAAATACCCCTTATGTAATCTTACCACCTTAACACTTTAATTCAATTAACCTATGTCACATAATCTTACTCACATTAAAATAATAATTAATCCTCAAAAATTAATCCATCAAAACCTAAAAATTAATTTAAATCATGTTTATTCATCAAGAAAAATTCAGGGACCAACAGGCAATCATCACTCAAACAGATATTAGAGTTAAACAAATGAACCAAGAGTTAAAATCAAGCTTTTAATCCAACAATTGGGCCACCTCAAATTGTTGCAAAAATATTTTCCAAAATTCCAATTTACTAATTGCCATTAGAATAGTAAAATAGAACCAAGGATACTAAAACCTAATGCTCAATTTTTACTCAATAATTAAGAAAACATAATTAATACCAGTAACTGATATAACAATTCAATAATTCAAGCCACCTTGAATAATCACCAAATATTCACTAAATCTCAATACAAAGTCTTGACCCAAAGTAAAGTAATGAAATTAAACCAGATTCAGCATAATATCAGTTGCTAAACAATAACCCAGCCACAAAAATTTTCCAATTCAAAGATATAATTCATACATAACTCCAAATAATTAAATAATTATCTGAAGACCTAGGAATCACTAAATAATCAAATGGGTAGAAGATAAATGCAGCTTAAACTCCCTATGAAAACCCAAGCTCCTGTCGTCATTGCCATTGAATCAGAGGATTAAGATGAATTAGTCTCGAAAAATCGTGGAAGACGCTAGATAGATTGAGCTTCGTCGGTCAACCATGGAAGGTGGGAAATGATGTTTTAGATTTTTGGGAGACGATGGAAGAGAACCGAAACCTAGATCCCTTTTCTCTGTAAAACACCTTTGTCCAATCCCCTCTTCTATGTTGATGTTTTCGCTTCATATTTCTTGGTCACACACGACTCCACCACGTTTTCGTTTTTTTCCTTCTCTGCCTCGATGTCGCACGGACTTGGCCTTTTTTTCTTCTTTTCTCAGACCAAACCACGCACTCCCCTCTGCCGCTATAACTGGATGTGACAATTTAATTCATAGTTTTTTGTCCACACTCTACTGTTCACGCACACCTCACGTTTTCTACTTCCACGCTGTCATTTTCTCCTTATTTTTCTAGACCACGCACATGCTACTTCTCTTCACGTTGTCGTTTTTGGTTCTTCTTCAATGTCCCATGTTGCTCAACGTTGTCGTTTCCTTCTTATGTGATGCTTGCACTTATGCTTCTTTTTTCCAGTTGTTTTATGGATCACTACTTTTTAATCTTTTTGAAAACTCTAATTTCTCCAAGTACCTTACAATAAAAATTACAAATAAAGTAACATCAATTGTCCAAAATCAATTTATCACAGTTAACCACAAATTAGATGTAAGGTACAATAATTCAAATAGTGATCAAATAATTCCATAAAGACCAATTATAGTGACAAAAACCCATCCAATTGATATGAAAAAATATATAAATAAATGAGTTTGTCAATGTTCCATGTCCATTCAATAGCTAAGAGAATCATTTGTAACTATATTCCATTATAAGAATTAAAATATATACCAGTTTTAGGGAAAAAAGAAATATCAGTATCGAAATTGTTAAGATATTTATTATATATCTCATCATCTCATTTTAGCATTTTTAATTATTGGATCTTCAAGATAATAGTTAAAATCCAAATTAAGATGAGCTGTAACTAAGTAATACTTCTTATTTGAAATGAATTTTTGGATAAAGTTTCAATTGTGAAAGAAGTCTATCTTTAATGGAATTGTGTGTGTATCACGCTGGTGGGTTGAAGGACATCGTGTGACAGCTGTAGATTGTGAGTGTGTATGTGTGACTCTAAGTCTATGACTCCTTGCGTGCGTGACTAGGTCTTTGCTTTGTTCTGGGTTGGTTGCAGGTGTGAGTGAAGTGAGGCTATAGTCAGTTTGTTTTGATTATTAAAACAAAGTGCATGAAAGCACCAACGTCGTGATCTCTATGTTGATATAATTTCATCTTGAGCTGCAAAGTTTGATGATTGATTTCTTTGTGGATGCGACATCTTAGAGTGGTAACAATTGGGTGTTGATTTTTGTTGTGTGGCTCACGGCTGGGTTGTTCTGCATATTGTATGTGTTTTCTACCAAGGTTAATTGAAATAACCTAAAATCTGATGTCGCATTGGGGTTACTTCAAAATTTAATCGAGGATTGCATATAGTACAACCTTGAGTCGTTCTCTCTAAGGAACCACAAAATTTAAATTAATTTCCTAAGTAACTAAATGCAATGCATCCTAAACTATGAAATGGGGTGTGATTTGATCAATTATCACTAAAAATTGCAATGAATTAGAATAAACATAAAGGACTTGTTTTGGTATTTTAAATTTAAAATGAGTGATATGAAATGGTAGTAAGTGAATGTAATAAGAAGAAAAATACAAGTAATTAACAATGATAAATGCAACCCTCCAGTTCAATAGTGCAGGCAATCATCAAACAAATATTGGAGTTAAAACAAATGAATCAAGAGTTGTAATCAAGCTTTTAATCCAACAACTGAGCCACCTCAATTTGTTACAAAAATATTTTCCAAAATCTCAATCTACTAACTGCCATCAGAATAGTAACATAGAACCAAGGATAGTAAAACCCAATGCTCAATTTTTACTCAACAATTAAGAAAATAGAATTAATACCAACAACTGATATAACAATCCAATCATTCAAGCTACATTGAATAATCACCAAATATTCACTAAATCTCAATACAGAGTCTTAACTTAAAACAAAGTAATGAAATTGAACCAGATTTAGCACAATATCAGTTGCTAAACAATAAACCAGCCATATAAATCTTCCAATTCAAAGATATAATCCATACATAACTCCAAATAATTAAATAGTTATCCTAAGACCTAGGAATCACTAAATAATCAAATGGGTAGAAGATAAATGTAGCTTAAACTCCCTTATGAAAACCTAAGCTCCTGCCATTGATATTGAATCAGACGATTAGGATGAACTAGCCACGAAAAATCATGGAACACGCTAGATACATTGAGCTTCGACGATCAGTCATGGAAGGTGGGAAATGATGTTTTGGATTTGTGGGAGATGATGAAGAAAACGAAACCTAGATCCCTTTCCTGTAAAACACTTTCGTCCCTTCTCTGCCTAGACCACGCACCTCCCACGTTGTCATTTTTTCTCTTCACGTTTCCTGATCACGCACACACACCGCCCCTCACTTCTGCTGCCTGCTCTTGTATAGCTTGATGTGACTATTTTATTTTATAGTTTTCGATCCACTCTTCCTGCTCACTCCAAAACCTTTCAAACCTCACACCCACACTGTCATTTATGTTTTTTGTCCAGACCACGCACCTCACGTTTTTCTTCTCTTCTTTTTTTTCAGACCACGCATGCCTCAGGTTTTGGTCTTCTTTTTCCAGACCATGCATGCCTCTCTCCTTTGTTGTCTCAATGTTGTCATTTCTGGTCATGTGATGCTTGCACTTATACTTCTCTTCTTCAGCTGTTTTTAATGCCTTGGATCACTACTTCTTAATCTTTTTTAACCTTAATTTTTCTAAGTACCCTACAATAAAAATTTCAAATAAAGTAGCATCAATTGTCCAAATTTAATTTATCACAGTTAAACCAAAATATTTAAACACAAATTAAATGTAAAGCACAATAATTCAAATAATAATCAAATAATTCCCTAAAGACCAATTATAGTGACAAAAACTCATCCAATTGATATGAAAATATATATACATAAATGAGTTTATCAACTCTCCCACATTTAGCCATTTGCACTCCTGGGAAAATTATCAGTAAAGAGAAACCCAACAGTTAAACTCAATGCAAGTAAACATAAAATCGACAAGGCAAGAATATGCAATCAACTTAAACAACCTCTATCCCTAATCAACCAACAGTCATGGAATATTTCGGTGCAAAGAAACTAACACAAGAGACATAACAGGATAGAAGGAAAAGAAACATAATAGATCTCTCAAAGGTATAAGTGTCTCACTCATCTCTCAAATAGGAAATTTTTCACTCAATCCACCTAGATTAGCACCTACCATAAGCTTGTAAAGATTCTACTATCTCCACCACTAACATACCATAGATTCATGATCAAGGGGACTTTATAGGGTTGTAATGTTGATGAAAGGCTAATAAAAGGATGAAATGGAAATAATGACAAATGCAATGCATGAGCGTTAAGAAGCAAGTCAAAATAAGCTAGAGTGCAACCATCAAATGAACACCAATGTGCAATTATCAACTTTAAAGAACCAATCTTTAATCTTCAATCCACCAAGCGATGCCTTATTTCAAACTTTATTCTTTTGGGCCAAATTATTCTCTATTTTTTCCTTTCTTTTCTTTTTTTGTTTGTTTTTTTTGTGGTGTAGAAATCAGGCAATCGATCCAAGAGCTAATGGACAAAACCTGAAGCCATAAATCAACCAAACACATAAGATTTTGTATAGTTAAAAACTTGAAAGTGGACCTTCACCTTCCTCTTCTTCCTAAACAAGATCTAGGAGGAGGCTCCTAAAATTTCCAACTTACTGTTTTTGAGATAGATCTTCTTCAAGATTCAACAACTCAAAAGCCTCAATTTCATTACATTGATAAAAATAACAACATCAATTTTGCACACTTAATCATGAAGAACATAATGTAACTTATGTAAAACACTTGTTCAAAAACAATGGAATGAATGAAAGTGAAGGGTTCAAAGGGGTAAGCAAAGGTCAAATGAATAAGCTTGTATTTGGGTAAAGGGGTTTAGAAATGAATGCCCCTATTATGCTCACAAATCTAGGTATTAACGCAGCTTTGAAAAAGAATCTATATAAGTTCTGAAGGCTAACCAAGCTAGGTAGAAATCACACAAGATGAGAAAGAAAAGTAAGGCTAAAAAATCCTTCCAACAAAGCTTTATCTAAGTATTTCCTCCCTAAAATCAAGCTATACAACAAGGTTAGTAACACTAAACCAAAGGCATTCCATTATGCTAATCAACTAAGAATAAAAATTACTTAAATCAAAATGCATTCAAACCTTTACATGTCAATGTTCACATGCACAAGCAACAAGGATTTGAAAATAAAACCCAAGGATTGCAAAAGTCAAGTCAGAAGGTGGGAATCATAGCAGCAAATCGTTCTTAAGAGAAAAAACACAGTCAATTTAGCTCAATTAAACAAGCAGTGCCTAACGAAAAGTCAATAAAATGACAATCCAAGCAGTGGCAAACAATTCAACAAAAGCAATCCTTCCCACAAATTTAGTCAATACATTGGCCTCAATGTAAGAAAATAGGTGTAGACAAAATGGCAAGAGCAAGGGGAAACTAACCAACAAAAACTAAACGAAATAGACAACTACAACTACTTCCTACCAAAAAGGTTCCCTCCTCTACACTTATTTCGGACTATCTCAGCAGACAGATATCACCATCAAAATAATAGAAAATAAAGGAGAAAGGTGGAAGGGAACAACCGTGGGTTTAGGGGGTCCCTGATCCTCATAGTAGTACTTAAGCAGATGACCATTGGCTTGTGAAACATGACCAATTTCTTCATCCACCAACTTTCCCGTACAAAATGAATGCACCTTGGTAACTTTGAGAGGGCCCTCCCACTTGGTGACGAACTTCCCAGGCACCAACTTTAACCGAGCCTTAAACTTTAGAACTTTGTCACCTTCATGGAATTCTTTCCTCAAAATCTGTTTGTCATAAATCATTTTCATCTTGTCTTTGTAGATTTTGGCGTTATCATAAGACTCAAGTCTCATCTCTTCAAGCTCTTGGAGTTACATTGTCTAGTTTTCAAGTGAAGATTCAAGGTTTGCATTACATGCCTTAATCGCCCAATGAGATTTGTGCTCGATCTCCATAAGTAGATGGAAAGACTTGCCATAGAGCAACTGGAAAGAAGGCATGCCTATAGGGGTCTTGTAGGCAATCCTGTAAGCCCAGAGTGCCTCTTTGAGCCTTTCATTCTAGTCTTTTCAGGATGGTTTCACAATCTTTTCTAGTATACACTTCACTTCTTGATTGGAGACTTCAGCCAACCCATTTGTTTGAGGGTGGTAAGGAGTGGCTAGCTTGTAATTAACTCCATTTTTAGCAAGTAAAGACTTGATAGTCCTATGCAGAAATGTGTTCCTTGGTTATTGACGATTACTCTGGGAATGTCGTACCTACAAAAGATATGAGCACATAAAATGGCAACAGTAAAAGCATCATCTTTCCTAGTTGGCACTGCCTCTACCCACCTAGACACATAATCTACTATAAGTAATATATATGAAAATCCAAATGACTAAGGAAATGAGCCCATAAAATCCATGCCCTATACATAAAAAAATTTCACAAAAATGCATAGGTCTTAGAGGCATTTCATGCTTTTTACCCAGACTCTCAAACCTCTGGCACTTATTATCACAAAAAAATCATAAGCATCTTTGAATAAGGTAGGCCGGCAAAATCCACACTCTAAAACCTTCCTAGCAATCCTATTAGCACTACAATTGTAACATCCCATCACCTGTGGGAGGTTAGAATAGTAACTATGAGTGATTAATGAGAGCTTAGAAATGTATTTTTCCATGCTCATGTATAATATGTCATACATATACACGTGAATAGTGAAAGTTTTGCACATGAAAATAATTGTACATACATTCATGAATGATTCCAGGTATAATTGAATTGAATTGGGATTTTTGGAAATTTAGTGAATTTTGAATTTATCTATGTTGAAAATATTATTGGTTAGTAGGATTGTGAGAAATGTGAATTTCGGTGAATTTAGGAATAAATTTCGGTGAAAATTATAGAAAATAGGAGAAAAGAAATCAAAAGAAGATTTGGAGATAGTTGGATTGTAAAGATAGAATTAATGGAGTTAGTTTCAAAAGAAACTTAGTTAGAGTTGGACCTTAGGAAAAGTGAAAAGTGTAAAGTTGCCTTTATTATTTGACAAAAGAAAGTTTGAGTTATTCGAGAGTTAAAAAGGGGTTTGTTCTTTTCCTAAGTTCTTTCCTCGTTATCATCTTCTCCGAATTTCTTCCCATACACAGTGTTTTCAACCAAAACTCCTTCTAAGAGTTAACTTTGTTTTTTTATAGCCCTCACCACTTCCTCCACTGCGAAGTGTTTCTTCTGCCTTAAAAAAAACAAAAGTTGGTTAGTGTTTACAGTGGTTTACGTAATTTTGTATGGAATTAGGGCTTGAAGATAGTTGAAGCTTTTGGAGTCTTCAACAAGTAAGTAGTGAATACAATTGTTAGAGTTGTGGATTTTTGAAATAAAGTTGATGAATTTATTGTCAATGCATGATCATGGCATTTACATATATTTATATTTTTGAACACTGTGTTAAGGGGATGAAAATTATGGATATGGTGTTATTTGGTTTTTGATGGATTGTTAGTGATCAAATGTTGTGGAAATGGTTCTTGGAGTTGAAGTAGCAATGAAATGATGTATAGGATTAGTGTAGAGAATTAGATATGGAAAGGTGATATTCTCTGTTTCTTCACTGTGCATGTATGAATATATAGGTGTTTATACGTGAGTTGATAAAAACTTAGAGATGTTCAAAAAAAGGTTTTTGAGTTGAGGAGTATAGATAGTATCATCTTAGGTTAACTTCTGCTTCGTCTTAAGTTGACCATCTATATCGTCTTAGGTTGACTTCTGCTTCGTCTTAAGTTGACCATCTGTA